>JAXFYN010000377.1:0-83632 GCA_036172215.1 Camellia granthamiana | reverse complement strand
ATCCTAATTGATTGTCATATCACTAGCCTTGAAAATTAGATCTAATTTTTTGGGGTAAATTACAAACACACCTCTTGAGGTTTACTTAAATTACAAATTACCTTATGTGATTCTAGAAATTACATTATGCTCCTGAGATTTCTAATTTTATAACAAATAGATCTTTTTATTATTAAATCATTAGGTTAATTAACAGTTTTTAATAATGTTAAAATTTTATTTCAATTAATAATTCAGATAATTTTATTATTATATAGGTGAACAGTTAAAAAATTTATTTTTTTAATTAATTCTGTTAAATAAAAAATTCTGTGAAGAAAATATTTATAATTTTTTAAACTATAAAAAACAATTCATGTTTCAAACAAATATTAAAGGGGTAAGATTTAGGCCAAGTTTGGCTAAACTAAAAAAGTGCACTTATTTCATCTTTTTATCTTTTTTGGGTCACATCAATCAACATCTCCTCTCTACTTTTTCTACACATAATACAAGAAAAGTCAAAAAGTACACTTATTTAGGCCAAGTTTGGCATCCCAATATAAGTGCACTTATTTCATCTTTTATCTTTTTTGAGTCACATCAATCAATATCTCCTCTCTACTTTTTCTACACATAATATAAGAAAAATAAAAAAGTACACTTATTCTAAACTTCCCAAACTTGACCTTAGTCTTCCCAAACTTGGCGTTAATACTTGTAATTTATTATTTAAACGATAATGTTCTCTATGTTGGCTGAGCGGTACCCGACAACCAATGAAATTCATGGGCATATTTGATATAATCATTTTTCAATATATTAATCCTAGTCTTTTTGGCTGAGAAGGCACCTCCCAGCACACACACATTTTCAAAATTTTATTTATTTTTGTATTATTCAACCTATTAACTAATACAATATATATTATAATAATATTTCAAAAATTTTGTAATATAAATTATAAAATGATATAATTTTTTTCTCACTACAAAATATAATATTTTGTACATCACAAAATATAATATTTTACTCACTACGAAATATACACTCATTTTATTCACTATAAAAGTATATAATTTTTCACTATATGGTACATACCATAAAATCAATTATTAAATATTTATTATAATTATATATAATAAATAATAACAACTCCTAATGTGATTACTATCAATCATCTAATTAAAAAAAACTAAACACAATTAAACACGAGTAGTAAACAAGAGCCCACTGAATTAGAACCCAAAGACCCACTGTAAATCACCAAAGCCACGTGGCCCACCAAACACAACTAGCGAGCAGGAACACCCAAAATTTTGAGTTTCCCTCCAAGATGTACCATGTGATGGACCACTTAAAAAAAACATGGCCCAAATTTTGCCAACCCTTTCAAACTCCATGTGGGGGCCAGAAGTCACCCACTTCAGTTCAAAACCACAATACTAAAACCATGTGCCGGTTTTAAAACAAAAACCATGGGCCAGATATTTATCCACGTGATTCCACTTTCCCATGTCTAGCAGAGGCGGGAATTTGAAACAGAGAAACAGTCCGCTACGTATTAGGCTGGGAATAACACACAAAAAATTTTATAATTTTCTGAGATTAGAAATTATTTTTAAAAAATATAAAATTAAATTATTTTTACATAAAATTTACACAGTAATCAAATTTAAAATTTGTTCAATTAAATTATGCACTGACTATTTTAAAAAAAAAAAAATTATAAGTCATCACAACAATCCAACCCAAACATTTGCTATCAGAATCGCAAAACTAGGGCTCCATAAATCGCTATCTCCTTCTCTTTTTATATCAGCCTTAACAGCCTTAACAGTTTTCTTCTCCATTGCCTCTCTCAAATCACGGAGTCCCAATTCGAATCTACCTCCTCCGACAACAAAAACGTCAATCTTTTTCCGAATTAATGTTTCGTGACAATTCTCTACATTTGAATTATATATATATAATAAAATACCACACACTAATTAAAAAATAAAAAATCTTCATGACATTTTTTTTATGAGCCTCAATAATAATATTATTATTATTATTATTATTATTTTGATCCTAGCCAAACTAGGTAAGAAAAAGACTCCATACAACCCATGAATACATAAATACATACATATATATATATATATACTCAGCAGCCATGGCAAAAAAGAAAATAAAAAAATGAGAGAGAGAAGATAGGAGGTAGTGGCAAGAAGAAAAACAAAAGAAGGGCAGAGTGGACGGTTCAGCAATGTTGCGGTATAGTGACGAAAAGGGCCGGACAAGAAAAGAAAAAAGGGTAGAATTGTCATTTTAATAATCTATTTGAGGCCAATATCTGCCTCACGCATTCTAGGGCTGAGCAAAGAATTCGTGAAATCCGTAATCCAATCCAGTCCAGTCCAATTCAGTAGGTCTGGATTGGTTTTTTGAATCCGTGGTTCGGTTCCGGATTGAAAAATTAAAAACTCGTAATTCACGGATTGGTTCCGGATTGAACCCCACGGTTCCGGATTGGAACCGATCCGAACCGTATATAAATAGTCTATATTTTTATTATATTCCCTCATGCATAGTATCTTCTCTTATTTCATATAAAACTTAAATTCAAACCTAAACTTGCATATATCTTCTTTTATTACTTTTGTTTGTTAGTTTTTAATGTTAATTTGTAATGGTCTAAATACTAATGGTGGAACTAATTTTCTTATGATTGTTTAAATTCTAGAACAGTTTGTCGCTATTATAAAAAGACATTGCTATTGTGAAACTAATATGGTGCTATATTTATATTTTTTTGAAATTAAAGTGTTATATATTTTTTTTTGTTATTTAATTATGTAAATCCGTTGTCCTAAACCGATCCAATCCGTGTTTAAATGGATTGGTTCAGATTGGTTCCACGATTTAAACGGATTGGATTGGTTCCAATTTTTTAGAATCCGTAGATAACGAATTGATCTTGGTTTTACTCCAATCCGGACCATGCTCACCCCTAACGCATTCAATTCAGTGCTTGTAAAACAAACACAGTTAATTTTAAAAAATCCATATATTTTTAGACTGAACTACGAAAAGGCAAAATGTAGTTAATCCTCTTTTTAAATTATTTTAAAATGTGATAGTGTTTTAATAAGTTTTATTGATAAAAAAGGATTTTGTGTTGCAGTTTTTTAAGTATAAATGTTCACAATTATAACTTTCACATTTCTAAAAAATTCACACTTGCAACAATTCACATTTTATATATATATATATATGAAAGAAACATGTATGCGTATATTTATGCTAGTGAGGTGGCTACGTACAAGGCATGCAACATAGTGCCCAACGTAGAATTGTCTGTAAAGTGATTCCCCAATTCATCTAAATCAAACTAATTTTAGAATTCAAAAAAATACATCAATTTAATTTATCTATCAAGTTAAGGGGTATGTCTATGCAAAAAATTACCGAGGAGTTGAAACTGATGGGATTCAAACTGGATGGCATGGCATGGCACCATCTTCAAAGCTTAAGTAACCAATCTGCTTGTTTGGTTTGAGTTTTCAAGATTCACTTTTTAAAAAATTAAATTTTTTTATTTTTCATATTTTTTTATTTTTAATGAATTCTTTTAATATTTTAAGCAATTGTTTTTAATTTTTAGATGTACCTAACATAAATATACTTAAAAAGTATAATATTTATGAAAAAAATCTTCAAAAAATTCACTACATATCAAAAATACAAAAAAAAAAAAACGACAATTCAATACATTTTTGTATTCTTATATATTTATTGATTTTTTAAAATATTTTTTTGCAAATATTTTATTTTTTAGATATATATAAGTAAATTGCATTTAAAAAAGTAAAAAAAAAAAAAAGTGAGAGAGAGAGAGAGAGAGAGAGAGAGAGATGAGAAACGTAGGAGAGATTAGAGCAAAATTTTGGGGGTCCAAATTTTGAGTGGAAATTTCAAATTAAGGTAAAATTTTGTGAAAAATTTTGTTTCTAATTTTTTGTAAATGTAAAAAATAGGCTATGCTTGTTAAATTAATATTTTTTAATTATTATTTATTGTTTATCATTTTTATTTTATTAGAGTTTTATGACTAGTTTGAGGGGAAAAAAGTACAAAATTTAGATACATTTAAAAGTATAAATTTTAAAAATATAAAGAAAAAATCATTTATTTCTTTATATTTTTTTGTATTTATAGATTTTTTTATAAATATTTAATTTTTAATTATATTTAGATTAACTGAATTTAAAAATTAAAATTTTTAATTAAAATATTAATAAAATTCACTTAAAACAAACAAAAAAAAAGTATTGAAAATTCAAAAATAATTTTTGCAAATCTAAATCAAAAATAGAATTAGTTTTTTCAAATTTAAAAAAAAAAAAGATATATTATTTTTTATTCTAATAAATAAATAATTGAATATCCATCACAATTGTCCATCACCATACAAACTCTGTCTTATGATTGTCCATCACCATTGTTGCAGCAATAAGATTTTAGATCTGCTAACATTCATCTAGATCCATCATGAGCCTTTATTTTTATTTTTATTTTTATTTTTATTTTTCTACCTTTCTATTTATGTCTCTTTTTCTTTATTTTGTCAATGGAAAAATTAAAATTTGTAGAAGCAATTGTCAAAGGGATCAAAACATATTTTTTTCTCATCAAACTCGTGATTCTTCTGCAATTCTACATTATTGTAGGCCTCTCTTCCTGTAACGCCCTCAAAATAAACTCATAAATCATACATTCATGATACAAGAAGGAGATATCATATTCCATACATCAGAATGTTAAGTACAAAAGTATTACATGTTGACAACAAAAGTAAATGCCCTACGGGCTTACAACTTTCCAAGTCAACACTTGGATTCAACAAAAGAAGAGTTCTAACTCTTTATACAAAATAAGCCATTGGCTTGATTTACATGTAATACAAAAAGGTAACAACAAAAGATCTTTCAGTCTCTAAGCCTCCCAAGCTACGTCCTTAGAGGTGGCATATCACCTACACCTGAAACTGATGTCCCATAAAGGGTGAGACAAGCCCAGTAGAGATATACTAAACCAAATATGAGAAATAACTAAAACATCAGCATTCGATAGATGGTTAACACTTGTAAACCAATTTACAACACTTTCCAGTTCCACGACCCACATGTTGGAAAAATGGTTTATATATGCTTATTTTGGGCCGACTTTGAGCCCAAAATTGAGTGGGCCCCGAACGTCATTTGGGGCGGGTCCGAACAGATGAAGTGTTCCTTGCCGCGTGGCAAGTCACACAATGAAGACGGTTCGTCAAAATCATTTTCTGAGTGAATGGGAACATGACGTCGTTTTCCGGTTCATGGAATAGGAAATTTAAGGAAGTAAATGTGGGTTTCTTTGGAAAGGGTTGTCCCACATTGAAACTTTAAGAGAGTTTTGTTGAGTTTATAAAATCTAGCCTACAACACTTGGGTTGGGCCCCTAGGGGCACCCCAAGTTTGTAGAAGGGAGGAGTTATGGACAAAGTGAACCTTAGCCCAAACCACCACACGTTGCGCGCGGCCGCCGCCGTCCGTCCAGCCAAGCCGAGCCGTGCCGGGTGTGGGTTGTGGGTCGGGTCGGTTCTTGTATTAATTTTTTGGATGAAATTCATTTGAATTTTTTCAAAAATTATTGCGGGAAAAATTAATTTGAAATTTGAATTTGAATTCAAATTCTTGTCCAAAAGATGTGCCTCTTTATGTCCGAATTTCCTACAATAACTGCCGAACAGTTTATAACAGTTTCAAATCTGTTAAACTGGACAGGTTTCAAACTGCCCAGCAGTTAATCTGTTGAAACAGTTTGCAAATCTGTTTGAATTCAAACAGCACCTGTTCAATTCAAAAACCCATCTGTTCACTTCAATTTAAGCACCTATTCGGGTCTATAAATACATACCATATTCCAGCACTTTACAGATCCGAAAATCTGTCTGCATTTTGTGCTTTTGCTGTCCAGATTTTATTCTTTGCATTTTAATCTTCATTCTACTTTTAGAGATAATTTAAAGAGAGTATAAGAATACAAGGTTCTAGTTCGTCGTACAAATTTGTGTGGAGTGCTACTACAAGTTTGTGAAGATCATTGTATCCTGGGAGATAGGCGCCACTCAACCGTAAGCACCGTAGCGGGGCGAATCTGTCTTAAGGACAGAGTGTCACACGCTCGACTTGGTCTTTTATTTTTTAATTCAGTTCGATAAATAAATTCGGTACGTTATTTATTTGTTTTGTTTGAATTAGTTTCAATTTATTTTATTTACACAGAAGATTATTCCAACAATCTTAAGACAGATTCGAATTATTCTGTTTACAGAATTTTTTGTTTATTTCCTTTTCTCTTTCTTCTTCTAAGAAAATTATTTTCTGTGGATTTACAAACTAATATTCTGGTTGGAAAAACAAATAGTGATTATATACTATTTGACAGATAGTAGTAATATTTGTCTATTTTCTTTGACAACTAGTAGTAATATACTGGTGTCATTAACAATTCAGAATATATATTTGTAGAATTTTGTCAGAAATTAATTTTGGTTTTCTTAATTTATTTCTGAGTGTTCATTAATTAAAAAATACTGTTTAAGTTTTTTTTTTAATTATTGAAGTGTTACAGAAATTTAATTTTTTGTGTGGAATTAATTTGGTTAAATAAAATTTTATTTTATTTCCAAATTAATTGAAAAATAAAAGTTACATTCTTGTTTCTTTTATTTTTAATAGAATTTAATTCTGTGAATTTGGATTAATTTTCTGTGTAGTATAAATTCTAATTATAATTTTGTTTTATAAATTAGAATTAATGGCTACTGAAACAAATGCTCAAACAAGTACTACTGTAGTGGCTGCAATTGCGACAACCCCCTCTCTTGTTGTGACAGTACCGGTAAATCACGGTGAAAAGTTAGAGAAGTTCTCAGGAACTGACTTTAAAAGATGGCAACAGAAAATGTTGTTCTATCTTATAACTCTAAACCTGGCTCGTTTCCTCCGTGAGGATGCTCCTATTTTGAAAGAGGATGAAAATGACCGACAAGTGGTTCCTCCGGTTGATGCCTAGAAACATGCCGATTTCCTTTGCCGGAACTACATCTTGAATGGACTGGACAACACATTATACAACGTCTACAGTCCTATCAAGACAGCAAAGGAACTTTGGGAGTCTTTGGAGAAAAAGTACAAAACGGAAGATGCTGGCTCAAAAAAATTTGTGGTTGGCAGATTCTTGGATTTTGTAATGGTTGATTGAAAAACTGTGATCAGCCAAGTTCAAGATTTCCAACTCATTCTGCATGACATTCACACAGAAGGCATGTCTCTCAGTGAATCCTTCCAAGTTGCAGCCTTAATTGAAAAATTACCACAAGGCTGGAAGGAATTCAAGAATTTCCTCAAACACAAGCGCAAAGAAATGTCTATGGAAGAATTAATTGTGCGTTTGAGGATTGAAGAAGACAACCGCAATTCTGAAAAGCGGGCTGGTAAGCATCCTATGGAGTCTAAGGCAAATGTGGTGGAACATGCTTCAAAAACCAAGAAACGAAAGTCTTCTGGAGAAAGTTCATCACAAGGCTCTAAAGGGGGGGAAAATAAAAAGTACAAGTTTAATAGCAAATGTTACATCTGTGACAAAAAGGGACATCGGGCCAAAGATTATCGTAGCAAAGGCAAAAGCAAAAGAAGAACAAGCAAGAAGCCTGCTCAAGCCCATATGACCAAAGTGGACAATATTTTCAACGGTGTAGATGACATCAATCTTTCTGCAATTGTTTCCGAGGCAAATCTTGTCGGAAATCCTAAAGAATGGTGGGTGGAAGTGCTACTCGCTATATCTGTGCCGACAAAAAGATTTTCACATCTGATTCTACAGTGGACAATGGTGAACAACTTTTTATGGGCAACTCCTCAACTTCCAAAGTTGAAGGACAAGGGAAGATTGTTCTCAAGATGACATCTGGAAAGGAACTCACTCTCAACAATGTGCTGTATGTACAGGATATTCGCAAGAATCTTATTTCTGGATCTTTGTTGATTAAGAATGGGTTTAGGCTAGTGTTTGAGAGTGATAAATTTGTACTTACTAAGAATGGGATGTATGTAAGAAAAGGTTACATGTCTGATGGCCTTTTCAAGATGAATGTAATGACCGTTGTACCTTCAGTGATTAATAATAATACATCTTCTTCTTACTTGCTTGAGTCTTCAAATTTATGGCATGGTAGACTAGGACATGTTAATTATGGATCTTTGCGTAGATTAATTAATATGGAATGTTTACCTAAATTTGACATTGATTCAAATCATAAATGTGAAATTTGCGTTGAAGCAAAATTATCTAAAACTCCTTTTCATTCAATTGAAAAAAGTACGGAACCACTTGAATTAATTCATAGTGACATTTGTGATTTTAAATCAATTCAAACAAGAGGTGGGAAAAAATATTTTATCATTTTTATAGATGACTATACTAGATATAGTTATGTTTATTTAATTCGAACCAATGATGAAACTTTGGAAACTTTTATTCAATATAAGAACGAAGTTGAAAATCAACTTGGTAAGAAAATCAAGAAACTTAGAAGTGATAGAGGTGGTGAATATGAATCACCTTTTGGTGAGTTTTGTAAAGAACATGGAATAATTCATCAAACCACCGCTCCTTACTCACCTCAGCAAAATGGAATTGCTGAAAGGAAAATAAGACATTAAAAGAAATGATGAATGCCATGTTAATCAGTTTTGGATTACCTCAGAACTTGTAGGGGCAAGCAATACTTTCTACTAATTATATACTTAATAAAGTACCCCGAAAGAAAATGAATCAAACACCTTATGAATTGTGGCATAGAAGAGTACCATCCTACAAATACTTAAAAGTGTGGTGGTGTTTGGCTAAAGTGGCTATTCCTAATCCTAAAAAGACTAAGATAGGTCCTAAGACCATTGATTGCATTTTCATTGGTTATGCCAAGAATAGTAGTGCATATCAGTTTTTGATTTATAAATCAGAATATACCGAAATGCATGTAAATACTATTATTGAGTCTCGGAATGCATCTTTCTTTGAACATGTGTTTCCAAATAAGACTGGACAAGAGACTAGTACCAATAAAAGATCTCATGATGCTATTACTAGTCAGGATCAAGAACATGATCAAGAACAAGAGTTAGATCAAAATGAGGAAGAGGAACTTAGGCGTAGTAAACGTGCTAGAACCTAAAAATCTTTTGGTCTAGATTTTCTAATATATTTGTTAGAAAATGAACCTTCAACTTTTAAAGAGGCTATGTCCAGTCCTGAGGCTCCTTTATGGAAAGAAGCTGTCAATAGTGAAGTTGAATCCATCTTGCAAAATCACACTTGTGAATTGGTAGATTTGCGACTAGGTTGTAAACCTCTTGGGTACAAGTGGATTTTCAAAAGAAAATTGAAAGCGGATGGATCAATTGACAAATACAAGGAAAGACTTGTGGTCAAAGGTTTTAGACAAAAAGAAGGTCTTGATTACTTTGACACATACTCACCGGTTACTAGAATAACATCCATTAGAATGTTAATTGCCATTGCATCTTTATACAATTTAGAAATTCATCAAATGGATGTAAAAAACCGCTTTCTTGAATGGTGAGTTAAATAAAGAAATTTACATGGAACAACCAGAAGGTTTTTCTGTTCCAGGTAAAGAAAAGAAAGTGCGTAAATTGGTTAAATCATTATATGGTTTAAAACAAGTGCCAAAGCAATGGCATGAGAAATTTGACAAGGCAATGATGTCAAATGGATTTAAAATTAATGAGTGTAACAAATGTGTTTATATTAAAAACACAGATAAAGGTTATGTCATTGTTTGTCTTTATGTGGATGATTTGCTCATCATAGGTAGTAATAATGAAATGATTAAAACTACTAAGAAAATGTTGAATAAACATTTTGACATGAAGGACATGGGCATTGCTGATATAATTCTTGGTATGAAAATTACCAAAACATCGGAAGGTTATGCTTTGTCACAATCTCATTACATTGAGAAAATACTTGACAAATTCAGCAAAGATGATGATCATCTTGCTAGAACACTTGTAGATTTTAATTTGTTTCTATCTAAAAATGTACAGGAAAGTGTTTCTCAATTAGAGTATGTCCAAATTATTGGAAGCTTAATGTACTTGATGAACTGCACTCGCCCGGATATAGCTTATGCAGTAAATAAATTAAGTAGATATACGAGTAATCCGGGAGTAGAACACTGGAAAGCAATTATAAAGGTTCTAAGATATCTCCGATTCACTCGTAACATAAGGCTGAATTATACAAGATATCCAGCAGTACTTGAAGGATACTGTGATGCAAATTGGATATCGGATACTAGAGACTCAAAGTCTACCAGTGGGTATGTCTTTACTCTTGGTGGGGCGGCTGTATCTTGGAAATCTTCAAAATAGACTTGTATTGCTAGGTCTACTATGGAATCAGAATTCATAGCATTAGACAAAGTTGGGGGAGAAGCAGAATGGCTTCGCCACTTCCCTGAAGATATTCCAATTTGGCCAAAACCGGTGCCTGCTATATGCATACATTGTGATAGTCAAGCAGCAATAAGAAGAGCACAGAGTCATATGTATAACAATAAGTCACGACACATTCGTCGTCGGCATAACACTGTGAGACAACTACTCTCTAATGGAATTATTTCCATTGAATATGTAAAGTCTAAAGACAACATAGCGGATCCACTAACCAAAGGGTTAGCAAGAGAGCTAGTTGAGAATTCATCGAGGGGAATGGGACTTAAGCCTATTAAATAAGAGTTACCACAACGGCGACCCAACCTAGTTGACTGGAGATCCCAAGATCTAGGTTCAAAGGGACAACCGAGTTGTGATTGACTCAGAAGGATCACTAGGGAGTCCAACTCCTACTCATTTCTATGATGAAATAGTGATGTCTGCAGCGTTTTAGGTTAAGTAAAATTTTAATGATTTTTATATCTAGGTAAACCTAGTGGAGTATGGCAGGATACTCTTCATAAGAATCACCTATATGAGTGTGAACTGGGCCGGTTCTATAAGATTTGTAAATGGCTACAATTCTCTAAAGCACTCATGAAAGACCAGGTTGTTCAGGGCCAAAATGAACACAATAGTGAGAACTAAACTGTGTCTGGGGATATACTGTGTGAGTTCTATTGTCTTGGTTTACACAAACGACTGAACAGTTCAAGACATCATGTTCACTGGTTAGCTAGTAAATTCGATAGTGTCTCACCAGGGAAGGTTCAAAGCCAAAAGCTACTTATCATTTGCAGAATGTTTCCAATTTCTGTACTTTCTGGAATTAGATCATGTTGTTACATTTTCTCTCCGTCAAATTCGATTCATGTGGGAGATTGTTGGAAAAATGGTTTATATATGCTTATTTTGGGCTTGGGCCGACTTTGAGCCCAAAATTGAGTGGACCCCGAACGTCTTTTAGGGCGAATCCGAAGAGGTGAAGTGTTCCTTGCCGCGTGGCAAGTCACACGGTGAAGACGGTTCGTCAAAACCATTTCTGAGTGAATGGGAACATGACGTCGTTTTCCGGTTCATGGAATAGGAAATTTAAGGAAGTAAATGTGGGTTTCATTGGAAAGGGTTGTCCCACATTGAAACTTTAAGAAAGTTTTGTTGAGTTTATAAGCTCTAGCCAACAACACTTGGGTTGGGCCCCAAGGGGCACCACATGTTTGTAGAAGGGAGGAGTTATGGACAAAGTGAACCTTAGCCCAAACTACCACACACGCGCGCGTGCGTCGCCGCCGCCGTCCGTCCGTCCGTCCGGCCGAGCCGTGCCAGGCGCGGGTGTGGGTTGTGGGTCAAGTCGGTTCTTGTATTAATTTTTTGGACGAAATTCATTTGAATTTTTTCAAAAATTATTGCGGGAAAAATTAATTTAAAATTCGAATTTGAATTTGAATTCAAATTCTTGTCCAAAAGATGTGTCTCTTTATGTCCGAATTTCCTACAATAACTGCCGAACAGTTTATAACAGTTTCAGATATGTTAAACTGGACAGGTTTCAAACTGCCTAGCAGTTAATCTGTTGAAACAGTTTGCAAATCTGTTTGAATTCAAACAGCACCTGTTTAATTAAAAAACCCATCTGTTCACTTCAATTTAAGCACCTATTCGGATCTATAAATACATACCATATTCCAGCACTTTACAGATCCGAAAATCTGTCTGCATTTTGTGCTTTTGCTATTTAGATTTTATTCTTTGCATTTTAATCTTCATTCTACTTTTAGAGATAATTTAAAGAGAGTATAAGAACACAAGGTTCTAGTTCGCCGTACAAATTTGTGTGGAGTGCTACTACAAGTTTGTGAAGATCATTGTATCTTGGGAGATAGACGCCACTCAACCGTAAGCACCGTAGCGGGGCGAATCTGTCTTAAGGACAGAGTGTCACCCGCTCGACTTGGTCTTTTATTTTTTAATTCAGTTCGATAAATAAATTCGGTACGTTATTTATTTGTTCTGTTTGAATTAGTTTCAATTTATTTTATTTACACAGAAGATTGTTCCAACACCACACACCCGTGTTTCATTCCACTTTCCTTTACTTATCCAATTCAAATTCATAAACTTGGCTCATTATCTAGCCAAACAATTAAATGAGACTACGACTCGTATTAAAATACTTTCATTATCCGCAATTCAAATGAGACTGCAACTCATATTAAAACACTTCCATACTTCAATTATCTACGTCATGCAAACGTAATTAAGATTTCGGGGCTTTCACCCTGGACACTCCGACCAACGTAGTTATCAATGGAGTTCATCTCCTATCTCCTCCCAAAATAAAATACATATGCAATGTATTTAAACAGTCTATCATATACAATGATCAATCTAGGCGCATATTCAAAGTGTGAATTCAACCGTCATATTCAATGACTTAACCATTTGATTAGTTTCAGTTTTCCCTAATCAACATACTGTAGACACCCCATTTTTGACCGTCATCGAGACTTGGACGTCATTTTTTGAACACTCAATGATCATCCATGCTCGTATTCGTTTTGAGTTCCCGGAGGTCTCGGTCGCGCGCCTTGCCTCAAGATCTCTCAACTCGACTGTTTAGTGCTTGGTTGTGGACCAAACACTGGTGTTTTTTATTCTGAGGGAAGATGGTGGCTTGTTGGCCTTCCCCTCAACCCACTGGCCAGGGTATGAAGCCATCAGCCCTTTTTTCTTGCCATCGGCCAAAAGTTTTGGCCGATCGGCACTGTTTTTGGTCGGTCGGCCACCTTTGTTGGTCAATCGACCATATTTTCTAGCCGAACCCTTTCTTTCTGCTTTTGGCAGATATTTTGTGCCAGCTGGAACAGCTGGCATGCACAATTCCCCCAAATACACGTGTATGAAGAGATTTGAGCCCTTTACTTAGCTTTTCTTAGAAGCTTTCATTTGGGATTTCTATAGAGGGGAGGCCCTCCTTCCTTCTCCAGGGTTCCAAAATCTGATATAGAAGTTAGATATATCTCTCTCTATATCTCCCCCTCTCTAGATTTGTGTGTGTTTTTTAGTTCAAAAGTGTGTTTTGTTCTTATTTTTGCACACAAACACCTAGCATTACACTATCCTTGGTTGCTGAGGCACTAAAAGATTAATTTCAGAGTTCTTGGGATGGTTTTGATCAGGAAAAGTTGTTGATGTTGTATTCTTGAAGGTGTTCTTCAAGGGTGAGCATTCTTACTTTAGTTACCCCATCTTTGCACAAGCTTTTAGCCTAACTTGCATATTGTTTTAAGCTTATATCTAAACTACAAAAAGTTTGGATTTTTTATGCTTATTATAGTTGATCAAGACCACTTTTGTGTTTGGGGTTGTTTACCCCCTCTTAGGCCTCGTTTGGCCTCTTTTTTGTGCCTCTTTTGTGAGCTCCGAGACCACCTTGTTTTGGCCTTCTCACCACTGAAATCCAGAGGGATTTCAGTGGTGGGGATGGTGTTTTGAAGTCCTAAGAAGGAGAGGGCCAACCCCCTTCCTTGTTGTCTTCAATACTTGCCATATTAGTCTCACATGTGAGCACCTTTGTTAAGTTCATGTTGGCCATGTCTTTGCTGGTATTTGTGGTTATTTCATTGTGGTATACCTCTGTTTCAAGTTGGTTTAGACATACTATGCATGCTTTGTATACTTGTCTTGTAATCCTATGATTTGGCTTAACATGTATCATGTTGTAACATGTCATTCTAGCATGATTTTGGCTCAACTCCATAAAGCTTTTAGCCTTGTTATAGCATGTTTAAGCTCTGTTTTTCATTGTTTTGGTCATACTTGCATTGTTTTGTATAGCTACCATGAAATGTAGCTTGTTAGCTTTGAATATTCAAGTCATTAGCATGCTATACTTGCTTTGTTTGGTGGATTTGGCATCATTCCTCATCTATTTTCAGAGCTCATTACATTATCACATTCTCATGTTTGTCACGCCTTATTCATGTTTGAGAGTTGTGTCTTGTGGCCTAGCTTGTGGACCAATTGGCATGCATGTTTGTTTTGCATTTTGGCACCATCATTTTAGTACTTTTGGCCACTGATTTGGGCATGTTTGAGAGTTGTTCATTTTGGTTTAAGACCACTTTACCATGTTGTTGCATGCTTGGTATATTGCACCATTGCACACCTAGGTTGTATGCCTATTGAATGTTAGTTGCATTGCATAACCATGTTGTATGCTTAAGTTGCTTGCATGCTTAGGTTGCGTAGCATTGTGTGTGCATTGCCTTGCCTCTTGATCACACATGATAGAGGTCAAGGCTCCATATGTGTTTTTGTGCATTTCATTCTATATTAAATTGCACACTTGGCTCCTTTGGCCATCATGCATTGAAATGCGTGATTGATGGCCCGAGGGCCGAGGACTACACTCCCTTGAGTTCATGACATGATAAGGAGAGTGGTGGTGCAAACATTGCCTTGAAAATGCATCACCATGCTCTGTCTGTCCTCTGCTGCAGCAAAACAGGATTCTGCAGGAAGAGATAGTCGGTCGACCATCTTTAGTGTCGGCCGGCCATTCATTGTTGGCTGATATCCCCATAAATGGTCGATGACCAGTTCCACTTGGCCGGTGACCTTTCCTTTCGGCCGGTGACATCCCACAGTGCTCAGGGAGTGGTTCGGGAGCATCCTTGAGATTTGTACAGTCTTCAAAGGTGCAAAGTAGTGCAAACAGAGGCAGCAGAGGCATGGCGGTAGATTTCCGAGCGGAGCCGAGCATGCATGCGCTTGTCCCTCTTCCCGAGGCCTCTTTACTGCTTTAGTAGTTTAGTTGATTCATTCAATTAGTTAAGGGGTTTTGTAATTAATTAGCTTGCGAGTTAGTTAATTAGGTGATTTGTATTATTCTTTCCGACCCTCCGTCGAGAGAGCGAATTTTGTAATAAGTGTGCCTGAGTGTGTGAATGCCTTCCAACCCCATGTCTTTCTCCCTTTTATTTACCAGCTTATGATGGTTAGTTTAGGGCATGTTTCAATTAGCATACTTATGCTCGCACGTTTACATTCATTCATTTGTCTTGCATACACCGGGTTTGGCGCATCATACTAACTGCATTGTATTTCAATTCCTATTTGAATACATGTATCATTTGTTGCATTTCACATGCCATCTTAGAATAGCCATGACAGCATGCTTACCATGAGGCTATTTGCTCATTTGATATAACTGCCTGAATACTTGTAGGTAAAGGTTAGATTACTTGAATTGGAACAATTCATCGAAATGCGGGTTTTAAGCCCACTTGAGAGTGGCAAAATCATGTTTTCTAAGCCCACTTGAAGGTGGCAAATCCACATCTTAGCCTACTTGCGAGTAGCACCTTCAAACCATTTTCAAACAAGCATGAGATGTTTTGTTCCAACTTAGGCAATCTAGTCTATACTTGTATGCTGTGTGCATCACGTAGTAAATTCTAGACTAATAACCGGAATAAGAACACATGTGTTTTCAAAAACAAGATATCATGTTTAGTAGTGGCCGATCTTTGATCGGGCGAGCGGGGGTGCTCATTGCATGACCTTCCCCAATCGTACCTAAGTTCCCGAGCCGAGGCAACTTTGGTGATGACGGACACGTGGCCTTAGGCACGAGTCAGGTTTCCTAAATTTCTCAAAATAAAACATTTAGGTGGCGACTCTTCATCTGGCAAAGCAATCCATATTTGACACTTCTTTCTAAAAATCAGTTTTCCAAAACGATTTGCCGGATTTGGACTTTTTGGTGATTTATCAATCTTGCATTGCACTTTGCGAGACTAGATTCAGAACCGTGACATTGAATCCGAACTGTAGTAAGCCCAAATGAACAAAATGGGATTTTTGCGCCAATTCGCGGTGCGAAGCCCGGGACGTTTGGGCACGTCTACACATACAGCGTCTACAACAGTCAAGACTATATCCTCTACCGATAGCCCAAAGCAGTTATTTCTAAACAAAAAATGAATTTATCAAACAGATAAAATATCAACATTTTCATAGGTGAGTGATCAATTTATCCAACTACACCATTCAATCACATAATTTCCCAATCTCAAGATTCTCAACTCAATTTCATATTTCTCCAAATTAATTATTCAAATTAATTATTCAACATAATTAGGGCATTTTCCCCCTTTTTCAAATATCAACCCTAAGGTTCAATTTCATCAATTTAACAACAATAATCCCATTTTCCAAGGTCTCAAATAGATATGGAGTTTAACAACTGAAAATCCCTTTTTATATATCTTTAAAACAAACTCTAACTTTCCCAAAATTCCCAAACAACACTATCTATCCAAAATACCCAATATTTATGTCAAAACTCATATAGAGGAGCAGGTTATCCCTACCTCAAATAAAGAGACCAAATGGAGAAGATGGAGAAAACCAAAGATGCTCCAAATACCAACTTTTTCAGATTGAAGTGAAGCTCACACCAAGCTCTACCTTTCTTACAAAAAGGCTAGGGTAGAAGGCCCCTAGAACTAGATGGATTTGTAAAGAGAAGATATGTAGAGAGAGGGGGAGCAGCCGATCTAGGGTTTGGGATAAAAAGATGATGGAAAAGTAAAGAAGAAGCTGTTGCTGCGAACTGATATATTCGAGCCTCGCTCAAGCGAAGGAATGGTCGCTCGAGCGACCAGACACAAAGAAATCTCGCTCGAGCACAGAAAGCCCCGTTCGAACCAACAGCACGAAGCTTCATGTCTGCAACCCAGAAGCATGCTCGAGCGTAAGAATGCTCGCTCGAGCGAAGAAACCTAAAACATAGTCCTCGCTCGCTCGAGCGAAGAAAAGCTCGCTCGAGCCAAGAAACACAACCTTCAGGTCCAAAACTAGACACAAACGCACGCTCGAACACAATAATGCTCGCTCGAGCCAACAGACACACCACTCAAATCTCGCTCGAGCGAAGGAATCCTGGCTCGAGCGAAGGAACTAAAACACAGAGCTCGCTCGAGCGACAAAAGCCTCGCTCGAGCGAAGACACCAAAAACTGGGCAGCAACCATTTGTTTCAAAACACACCCAACCTGTTACAAACCTGCCCAACACATCCCAAAACTCAAATACACAGAATTAAAGGACAGAATGAAACATAAACAGCAACAAACAACCACGGAACTGAGTTCGGAATACAATAACCAATGAAGGGAAAACCGGGATCGCTATACTTCCGCTATACGAAAATATCCTATACTATCCCTTATTATTTGACTGTCCTAAAATTATCATGAAGTATAAATTTACTCCTCTCTACTGAAACTATCACAAAGTATCACTTTCCTATATGAACTATAAAATGACACAATTAAATCCTTCAATAAATATATTAATTTACTCGTTAGTCCACATTTGGCATTTAATTTTATAAATTTTACTCATTTACTAGAAATTTCACTTGCTAATAGTGAAATTTCACCTAAACATTAAGCTAAATTTCACTATTTGAAGAGAATGAAATTTCGCTAGTTGGAGATAGTGAAATAATTATTACTATCAAGTTTTAACTAAACAATATTAAAATTTTGGCAACTACACACATTATTGAATTAATTAAAAAAATTAAATAATCATAAGCTAATTAAAAATCTAGTGACAATCACTTGTTATTCGATAACGAAATCACTAGCAACATCTTTTTGTTTAACTTATAGTTTTTCCATTTACTCGCTAGTCCGTCCTTGGTTTTAATTTTATAATTTTTACTCCTTCAGTAGAAATTTCACTTTATTACTAATATTAAGGTTAAATTTCACTATTTAAAGATAATGAAATTTCACTAGTTGAAGACAATGAAATAATTATTACTATCAACTTTTAATCACACAGTATTAAAATTTTAGTAATTAAATATTTTAGAATTAATTAGACAACAAAATAATTAAAAAAATGAAATTACCTTTAACTAATTAAAAATCTAGACAATCGCTTGTTACTCGACAATGAAGCCACTGGCGACATCTTTCTCTCTTAACTCATTGTTCTTTCATATTTCCAATTGATTATAAGCATCTTTTCCATCGAATCACAAATCTATCCATTGTGTTGTATGGACATCACCATACACCAACATCCACTGATGTGCCCTCGTTATTTCAAGTAATTCTTGTTGTCTCCAATTTGAATATTTGTTCATGACGGTCTAACACCATGCAAAAGAATTGATTGTGCATTTGATTGGATGGATTGGCCACCACTAATCGATTTGCTAATTGATTGGAAGGCTTGGCCACCACCAATTGATTTTACAATTGATTGCACATCTAAAATTTTACAAAAGAATTGATTGGAAAAATTGGTCACTCCAATCGATTTGGCAATTGATCGAATGGCTTGGACACAACCAATCAATTGGCCAATCGATTAGATTCGTCAATTGATTGGATAAATTTACCAATAACTATTCAAATTGTGTTACTTATATATTTTTGTGAGGTCACTTACGTGATTTTCAGAAAACTTACTTGATTTTGTATTGGTCAAAATTTTCTCAAATGACTTACTCAAATTTGTGTTACTTACGCACTTTTATGAGATCACTTACGTGAGTTTGTGAAAACTTACTTGATTTTGTATTGTTCAAAATTTTTACGAGATGACTTATGGGAAATTTGTGTTCACTTACATATTTTTGTGAGATTACTTATGTGAGTTTGTGAAAAACCTTAGCACTTTTGTGAAATCAAAGTTTTCTCAAATAACTTACCCGAATTTGTGTTACTTATGCATTTTTTCGAAATCACTTACGTGAATTAGTGAAAACTTATGTATTTTTGTGAGATCAAAATTTTTTCAAATGACTTACTTGAATTTGTGTTACTTACCCATTTTTTTGAGATCACTTATATAATTTTGTGAAAAATTACTTGATTTTGTGTTGTTGAAAACTTTTATGAGATGACTTACCAAAAATTTGTGTTCACTTACGCATTTTTGTGAAATCATAGTTTTCTCAAATGATTTATGCGAATTTGTGTTACTTTCTCATTTTTGTGATATTACTTACGTAAGTTTGTGAAAACTTACGCATTTTTGTATTGTTCAAAATTTTTATGAGATGACTTATAGAAAAATTGTATTTACTTACGCATTTTTGTGAGAACACTTATGTGAGTTTATGAAAACTTATGCATTTGTGTAATATCAAAGTTTTCTCAAATGACTTAGTCAAATTTGTGTTTCTTGCACATTTTTTTGAGATCACTTGATTTTGTAAAAACTTACTTGATTTTGTGTTGTTTAAAATTTTTAGGAGATGACTTATGAGAATTTTGTATTCACTTACATATTTTTATGAGATTACTTACGTGAGTTTGTGAAAAATTTACGCACTTTTGTGTGATCAAAGTTTTCTCAAATGGCTTACTCGAATTTGTGTTACTTATTTTTGTGAGATCACTTACATGAGTTTGTGAAAACTTACGCATTTGTGTTCAAAATTTTTATGAGATGACTTACCGAAAATTTGTGTTTACTTATGCATTTTTGTGAAATCAAAGGGCTTGTCTGGTTTGTAGCTCAGATACAATTTTTGAGAAAAATTTTCAAAATTTTGTTTGGTTTAAATTTTTTGAAAAAAATTTTCAAAATCACTTTCTCTCTCCTATACATCAATTAATTACTTTTTTTCTCTCATCTCTCCTTCCTAATCACTTTTTCTCTCACACACATCCACTCAACTACAACAAAGGAAAATGAGTGGGAGCTCTAATTAGAGCTACCACTAGTGATGTGGCAGTGGGTCCCACCCACTGCCACAGTTTGTATTGTATTTTTTTTTTTTTTTTTTTTTTTTTTTTTTTTTTTTTTTTTTTGCTTTGCCACCTCATTAGTGGTGGGTTTAAAGCCACCAAATTAGTGGTCTCTAGCACCACCGTTACAACAAAATATCAAATCATCCCAAACTCTCAAACTCCAAAACTATTTTCAAAATATATAACCAAACAAACCAAAAAAAATTCTAAACTCTCTCTCCAAATTATTTTTTGAAAATTTATCTCAAAACACAAACCAAGCACTCTCAAATGACTTACTTGAATTTGTATTACTTATGCATTTTTGTGAGATTACTTACGTGAGTTTGTGTAAACTTACGCATTTTTATATTGTTCAAATTTTTTATGAGATGACTTACGAGAAATTTGGTTTTACTTACACACTTTTATGAGATTACTTACGTGAATTTGTGAAAATTTACATATTTTTGTTAAATCAAAATTTTATGAAATGACTTGCTCGAATTTGTGTTACTTACGCATTTTTATTAGATCACTTATGTGATTTCATGAAAATTTATGTGATTTTGTCTTCCACAAAAAATTTATGAGATCATTTATAGAAAATTTGTGTTAACTTAGTCATTTTTATGAGATTACTTACTTGAGTTTGTGAAAATTTGAGTGATTTTGTATTGTTTCAAATTTTTTAAGATCACTTACTCAAATTTGTATTAATTACACATTTTTATAAGATCACTTATATATTTATAATATAATTTAGAATAAATTACAAACACACTCCCTAAGATTTACTTAAATTATAAATTATTCCATGTGATTCTAGAAATTACATTATGCCTCTTAAGATTTATAATTTCATAACAAATAGGTCCTTTTATTAATAAATCATCAGGTTAATTAACTGTTTTTAATAATGTTAAAATTTTATTTCAATTAATAATTCAGATAATTTTATTATTGTATAAGTGAACAGTTAGAAATTTCATTTTTTTAATTAATTCTGTCAAATAAAAAATTCTAATAGGTAGGTTTTTATAATTTTCTAAACCACATGAGATAATTTATATTTTAAACAAATCTCAATGAGTGTATTTATAATTTATCCGAAATTGTAAAAGCTGTTATATAACGGGGAAATAACTTTATAATGGGTTGAGGAAAAAAGTATTTACAAAAAGGTCAAATGCATTATAAAAATAATAATAATAATTATTATTATTATTTTTGTAATTAATTTACACTGACACGATGTCAATGTAATTGTTCCTTATATAGATGTGGAGCAATGATTTAGACATTCACCAAGACTCCATAAGACTTTCACAAATTTAGATTATTCATGATGTAGATTTTACACATATATTAATGAGCCCCACACATATATAAAGAGTCAAAATCATTTTAGAGGTGCGGAAGTCATCCCCAATAGAGTCCCAAACATTTTTGATAAATGTCAAAGGGCTTAAGTTTTGCCATAAAACGTGTATATCATTAATTATTAGAAAGTGATGCAATATAAATCTATTTTTTAGATTTATTTTATAATAAATTTAATAATATGTAAGTGATATGATTAATTTAATAATATGTAAGTGATATGATTAATTGATGATTAGAGCAAATATGAGAGAGGGTATCCTAATTGATTGTCATATCACTAGCTTTGAAAATTAGATTTAATTTTTTGGGGTAAATTACAAACACAACTCTTGAGATTTACTTAAATTACAAATTATCCTATATGGTTCTAAAAATAGCAATGCTAGATATCATGAAAAGGATCGTGAAATATTTGTGACCTTTGGATTACACTTAAAATAAAGCACCACACACTAATCAAGGTAATTTAAGAGTCACAAATCTTTCATGATCATTTTTATGAAAAAAATTTCATGATTCCTAACATTTCTCCTCTAAAAATTACATTATGCCTCCTGAGATTTCTAATTTCATAATAAATAGGTCTTTTATTATTAAATCATCAGGTTAATTATAGTTTTTAATAATGTTAAAATTTTATTTCAATTAATAATTCAGATAATTTTATTATTATATAGACAAACAATTAAAAATCTTATTTTTTAATTAATTTTATTAAATAAAAAATTTTGATAAAAAAATATTTATAATTTTTTAAACTATAAATATTAAAGAGGATAGATTTAATTTACTTATAATTTATTATTTAGACGATAATGTTCTGTATACAATGTTTGCTGAGCGGTACTCGACAACCAATGAAATTCATGGGCATATTTGATATAATCATTTTTCAATATATTAATCCTAGTCTTTTTGGCATTTATATCACTTACATAAACGATTCATTTTGGTTTACATTTTTCAACGTAGTTGTTGTGTCAAGCTGGAAACAGCTGTCAAGAACCAATAATCTAACGATACAGGTCAACTTCTGCGTTTTTACAATAATAGTCTGTGCAATATATTATCCATATTACAACAATGCTAGGTATCATGAAAAATTTGTCATAAAAATAATTATGAAAACTTTATAATCTTTAAATTACACTTAATATAAAACATCACATACAAATTAAAATAATCTAAAAATCATAATTCTTTCATAATCATCTTCGTGAAAATTTTTTAATAACCCCTAACTTTTCTCTTCTTATTATAAGCTTTTGTTGCTGTGGGAACTTACATCATCAAATACATTGTAGTGAGAGAGAAATGGAGGTTCAACATTTTAGCCATGAACATCCGTTGATCCTCGGTGAAGTGAACGACGATGGTGAGGCAATTGTCTGCAACGTGTGTTGGGAAAACATCTCTGGTTCTGCATTCAGTTGCAAAAATTGTTTATTTTTTTTGCACAAATTTTGTGCTGAATTTCCAGAGGTGATGAAACACCCGATCCACGCCCATTCCCTTACGCTCCAACATTCAGAGTCTTCTAGATATTGTGATGTTTGTGACGACGATATACGCGGATTCACCTATCAATGTTCTCCCTGCGATTTTGACGTGGATATCAGATGTACTGTTAGAGGCCAACATTTTAGCAGTAAACATCAGTTGATGATCCTCAATGAAGATGAGAAGAATGATGTTGATGAGAGGCTTTCTTGCGATGTGTGTTTGCAGCAGATCACAGGTTCAACAGCAGCGTACAAATGCACAAATTGCTCTCCCTCTATCTATTTCCACAAATTGTGTGCACAACTACCCGCAGAGATGGAACACCCAATGCACCCTGAGCACCCGCTTGCCCTCCTCCAAGTACTGCCTAATAAATTCAGATGTGACGGCTGTGATAAAGATTTGAAAGAATTCATATATCGTTGTTCCATCTGCAATTTCAACCTCGACATATGTTGTGCTTTGAGGGCACCGAAGCTTAAACATAAAAGTCACAAACACCCATTAAGCCTCATGTCCAGCTTGGCCTCCTTCCAATGTCATGCTTGTGGCACAAAGCGTGAAGGCATGTCTTATATGTGTGACACATGCAGTTTCTGGATCCATAAGGACTGTGCTTCATTAACACCCACCTTCAAACACCACACTCACATTCACCCTCTCACCCTCATCTATCCTACTCATGAATATCATTCCCGTTTTAGTCACTACATGTGCAAAATTTGTGAAAATTCGACGGTGGGAGGAAGGTTTTGGTTATATGTTTGTATAGGATGCCTCTATTGCATTCATGTCAAGTGCTCAACAAAGACAAAGTATGCTTTCGCATTTATCCTGATCTCGATTTTTATTTTCCCTTTTGACAGGAAAAAGTTTATTGACATGGCTTTTCTCCTCATTTCATGTGTTTTCTATTGTTATTTTGTGGATTTAGGGAAAGAGAAAGTGCAATCGAGGTTGAGAATATTGACAAGGCCAATTTGATTCACTTGCCAATGGCTGATGACTCAATTAGTGCAATTGATCTATTTATCAGGAAAATCAGCATGGGAGACAACAAGAGAGAAGTAGAGCTCAACCATTTTAGTCATCATCATCCATTAATCCTTTTCGATGTGCAAGGAGACAACAATTTGTGCTATGAGAACAAACTACTTATCTTGAATGAGCTTAATAAGGACAAAATATGCAATGCCTGTGTGAGAAAAATTTCGGCTCCATTTTATAGTTGTGGCCTATGTGACTTCTTTCTCCACAAATGGTGTGCTGAGCTACCAAATGAACTGGAGCATCCGTGTCACCCACACCAGCTCATCCTCCTCAAAAAGCCCCCTGAACCTAGAGGATTGTTCTATTGCAAAGGCTGCGGCTATTATTGCAATGGATTTGCCTATTATTGCAATGGATTTGCCTTAAGATGTATCGAGGATGAATGTTTGAGTTTTTTTAACAATTACGACCTTGATGTTAAGTGTGCTTTCCTACCCAAAGCTATCATTCATAAAGTTCATGAGCATCCCCTCTTCCTGAAGAAAGAATGTATCAGCTCAGGTTGTGCTGCATGTCCTCGAAGGGTTTGGATGTTTGCATTTGGATGTGACATTTGCAATTTCAACTTACACTACACATGTGCTCTGCTACCAGATACAATTAAGCATAGGTATGATGAACATCATCCCTTCACCCTAATTTATGCACCCATTAAGAATGGACCCAGTGAGTATATCTGTGAATTTTGCGAGGAAGAAATAGACCCCAACTGGTGGTTCTATCACTGCATCGATTGCGATCAGTCTGCTTGTGCCAAATGCATTTGTACGGAGAGAAAGGAAGTTCAAAATATCAAGTGGGGAAGCACTTATAACTTTGACAGTCACCCACACCTAGGGGTGCAAACGAGCCGAGCCGAGCCGAGCTTTGCTGGGCTCGAGCTCGGCTCGTTAAGCTATCGAGCTCGTTTATTGAGCTCGAGCTCGGCTCGATAAAGGACTGGGCTCGAGCTCGGCTCGGCTCGTTAATTTTTGTCGAACTCGAGCTCGGCTCGGCTCGGCTCGATAAATTTTTTTTTATATTATTTATATTATTTAAATATAAATTTTTAAATAAAAACTATTATTTATATTATTTAATATATAAAAAATGCATTTATATTATTATTTATATATATATATTTATATATTTTTAATATATAAATAATGTATTTATATATATTTATATATTATTTAATATATAAATAATATATTTATTATATAATTTAATTATAGATAAACGAGCCGAGCCTACCGAGCCGAACACAGTCGAGCTCGAGCTCGGCTCGTTAACGAAACGAGCCCAATAATCGAGCTCGAGCTCGGCTCGTTTAGTAAACGAGCCGAGCCGAGCCGAGCCCTTACCGAGCCGAGCCGAGCCTGTTCACGAACAGCTCGGTTCATTTGCAGCCCTACCCACACCGTCTCATCTATGTTCCAGTGACAGATGAGAGTTTTAACTGTGCCTACTGTCACAAGCATATCAATTCCCTACCTCCTGTAGAACAACTCATTGCGAGTGAAATAGGCTTTAAATGTGAGCAGTGTAACATTATGCTCCATCCACATTGTCCTCATCCATAATATCTTAAGCCGTGTTTGTTTTGAGAATTTGATGAGAAAATGAAAAGGAAAAGAAGATGTAATCTTATTTTTTGTTTGATTATAATGGAAAGTCTAAAAGAAAAGAAAGTGAGAGGGAAATGTAATCTCACTTTTTGTATTTTGAGTGCACTTGGCTTTTTTCTTTTTTCATTGTCAACTTAACCAAATATAGTTTAAAATTTAAATCTTATCAATTATTTCTTCTTCTTTTTTTTTTTCTTTTTATTTCTCTCATCAAATCCTCCAAGTCATAATTGAAAAAAAAATTCAATATGATTATTCATGCTTTCAAATGTTTAAATAAAATTACCTTCAAGTTTGTAGATGTCACTGGCTAATATTAGATCATTATAGGGAGTGGTTAGTTCAATTCCACTCTCACATTGGTTGGGTCATTAAGATATACTTTGCCAATGGCTAATATTAGATCATTATAGGGAGTGGTTAGTTCAATTCCACTCTCACATTGGTTGGGTCATCAAGAAATACTCTGTTTCGTTTTGACTTTAGTTTTCAAAAATAATTTGATTTTATTTTTTTTATTTTTTTATTTTTTTGTGTTTTCTTGTTTTTGGTAAATTTTTTTAATAATTTAAGTAAATTTTTTTTTTTTTTTAATGCAAACATAGATACAAGTATACTGAATAAATACAAAAATATATATATATATTTTTTTTATGTTTTAGTATTTAGTGTTCTTTCAAAAGATTTTTTTTTTCACTAATAATTTATTTTTCAAATGTATCTAAATTAAGTGGGTTTAAAAAGTATTAAAAAAAAATTGCTTAAAATATTTAAATGTTCACAAAAAAATAAAAATACACATATAAAATGTTTTCAAAATTTAAGCTAAAAATATAATTTCTTAAAAGTTGAGAGGCACGTGCCCCTCTTGGTCTCTTGCTCTGCTCAACACTTGTCGGACACTTACATGTCTTATTTAAATGCACGTTGTTGTGAGGATTCTAATGACATGAAATGCACATCATTGGGAGCATTCTACGATGCGCAATGCAAAGCCATATAATAACTAGCCTTGAAAAGTGATTCACTTCAATGGCATGCCGCACAATGCCGCAAAAATCCTTTACCAACGAATCTTATGCATCGTGTTTGACTTTTCTACAACTACTTTTGCACGTCCTTAATTCAAGAGACAAACCACAACATTCATTACTAGTCACTGAATATTTAATACAATGGCCTATTTTGCTTGCCCTAGATAGTTCAAGTTTCACTGTATTTTTTGCATGTCGTAAAATATGTATATTTTAAAAAATAAAAATAAAAAATCAGTAGTTTTATTTCACCTGTTCTGTACAATCTAAGAAAACATTACAAACAAACTTCACAAACACATATATATATATATATCAATCCACTATCAAAATATTATTTCAAACATCCAAAAATTAAAAAAAACCATCCATAAACCCTAAACATCCAAAAACTATCTATACACTCCAAACCATCCAAAAATTATGTTTTCAGACATCAAAAACTATCCTTAATTTAAAACCGTCCAAAACGATCCAAAAAATTCTCTAAGTTCTAAACCATCTAAAAACTATCCTTAAATTCAAAACCACTAATGAGGGGCCTTTTGTCATATTACAGGCCATGTCGAAATATCATCCCCTCAAGGGGCAGCCTGAGAAACAAGGAAGAGGCTCAGCTCAACACCAACTTTAGAAAACCTGGCAGCTTGACTTGGAAGCCTCACAATCTGCAAGAATGAGTACAAGAAAGACAAATGCGGACAAGCTGAAATGCAACAGATTATGATGGGAACAACTTTAGTCAACTCACCCAAATTGAAATCAATTGATAAAATTAAATCATAACATGAAGAAATCTCAAGACTAAACAATAATATTAACAACATAAAATTAGACAACTTATTGGTTAGAGAAACAGTCAGAACTTAGTCCTGTTAGTTTATTTAATCAATGATCATGTCTAAAGTGCTACAATAGTCTTGCACTAAAAAACTAAAAAAATCCTATATAGTTAATAAAAATATATTACATCCCTACTCACATAGGTAATGAGTTTGCTTTAATGATCACACTAAATAAATTGAAGTTTCCCAGTGATGCAAAGATGAATAGTTGAAAATAATATGAACGAATTAATTCAACCAAAAAAAGAACATTTGATTGAAACTGAAAAAGTAAAAAAGTAAATAAACAGACAGTATGCCTTAAATCAACCAAAGAAAACATTTGATTGAAACCAAAACAACAAATATATAGGACCAATGTCAACATTTTAAATATTAGAGAAGCACATAGAATTATCCCAATAGAAGAAGCTGATAAATCACATGGTTTACACTTTACAATTAAAGACAAAATTCCAAGAACTTTTATGAAAGTTCAGTTCTATAATACTAAGAAACCAATGCATATCTGAAAAGACCAAAATGCCCATTATCTGCTTCCAATCATTTACTGCCCAATCTAATTGATGACATAACACTTGAAACTTCTATGGAAGATTCAAAATTGTTTAGAGAGTCGTGAATTAAGATAATAAAGGTTAGGAAAAATGAACATACCTTAAGGTTCTGCATTCAAACTCTTTGCTGTGAGCTAACCATAGTTCCCAAATGTTTCATAAAGCCCACTTATCCCTGATAGCCTTTTCACATCTTTAAACATTTGAGATACTATTCAATTTGTTTGGTTTTTGTTTTCTAAAAATTGAGTTTTTTATTTTTCGTGTTCTTTGCTTTTAATGAATATTTTTAAAATTTTAAGCATTTTTTTAAAACTTTTTTAGATGCACCTTACTTAAATGTATCTAAAAAGTAAAATATTTGTGAAAACATATTTTAAAAAATTAATAAATACACAAAAATATGAAAAATATACTGAATTTTCATATTTTTTTGTATTTTTGGTATTTAGTGAATTTTTTAAAGATTTTTTTCACAAAAATTATACTTTTTAAGTGTATTTATGTTAGGTGTGTCTAAAAAATTTTAAAAAATTGCTTAAAATATTAAAAAAATTCTGTAAAAACAAAAAAATACGGAAAATAAGAAGCAGAATTTTTTGAAAAGTGAATTCTACAAAATGAAAACAAACAAAGTGATTAGTGCTTTCTAAAAGTTAAGAGGCTATACAATGATTAAATACTATATCACTAATAGAGTATGATAATCTTGGCGATGTTGATATATATATACTAGTTAGAACCAGACACACCATGCACGTGGGGGTCGCGCTGTTGTTAGCTAAGAATAAGATGCTTACAATATAATTAAGATGCCTTGAGCTACTAAATATCTTATATCCAATTCATAAAGAATAAAATAAAATAAAAAAATTGATGCTACCGGTATCTAGTGAGTAGCATCCTAAAATATTGCCAATAACACAATCAATTTTCCATAGTCATTATGTATCAAAATAATTTTAAGATGCAAAAGAGATGAATCATGGCTAGCATAACCAATTATGGCAATGTCTGGTACATCAGACGAGATAAAATCTAAGGATTCAACTAGAAGAATTACTAAAAGTTACAAAATTAACAAATATACATGGTGAGAGGTCCAACATGACTTACTTTAAGAGTGGGTTCAAGAGTGATTCTACACCACCAATAATGCTGCAAACCTACTCTAGTCAATTTTTCTAAATTGAATTACTTCACATCTCAATGAGCAAAAGGAAATAAACGGTTCATATTGCCATACTTACTCCACTTTATCCATAGGTAGCCTCTCTTCATAGCTTTGCATCTTCAATCACTACTAGCAAAGATACAATTCAAAATCCCTTCATCAAGCTGGAAGGTAGCATCCCAAAAGGTCCCAAAATTTTGTACATAATGAATTGCGGCATGAAAATTGCAACTACATGGCTATTCCTCTGGAAGACAACTCAAAAGCTATGAAAATCAAGACTAAACTATGAATAATTGATACATTGGCTATATAATCTC
Source organism: Camellia granthamiana (assembly GCA_036172215.1). NCBI lineage: Eukaryota > Viridiplantae > Streptophyta > Magnoliopsida > Ericales > Theaceae > Camellia > Camellia granthamiana. The sequence goes on along the minus strand of JAXFYN010000377.1, from coordinate 53,864 downwards.
AATTTTGGAAATGACTGAGATCCCATTCAAATGGATAACTCAAAAAGACCACATGATAATGATTGAATGCTACTCAAGGAATTGGTTTTTGCCTTTAAGAAGGTGGAGAAAAATGGCTATTGTCAATTCATTCTATTGCAGTGTATCCACTCATTGCTATGTACATTCCTAAATGTAAAAGACAATGAAAACTCCCACACCATTGTTTCAAGCTAAGCAACCAAGCATTCATTTTAAATAATTAAACCCACAATTTTATCAACTTGAATTCTAACTTATTTTATTTTCTTAACAAGAGAAAAAAAAAAAAATAACATTCTTAATTAACATTTGAATCGGCAATTGAATTTAACTCCAACAATCAAACAATGGTCACTTGTCCAAAAACACTTGTCAAAAACAAATTCTGAAATTAACTCAAAAAAGTGGAACCAAACATATGGCCAAACAATGGTCACTAATTTATTATGTTTTTTTTTAATCTTTTTGTATTTGTATCTATGCTCATGGAATGAGACATGGCCAGCCAAACAATGGTCACTGATTTATTATGTTTTTTTAATCTTTTTGTATTTGTATCTACACTTATGGAATGAGACATGGCCAAACAATTGAAATTCTGGTTCAAAAGTGTTAGAAAATTCATCATATTTTGGATCTTGTTTCTTTGTTTGGTTTATTTCTTGTCAAGTGGATCATAAGTCAATAATATTGATGGAAGCTTTTGAATGTCTAAGAATCCATTTCGAATTCTCGGTGGATTTGAAGGCCCAATCACAATAGTAACTTTCTACTTAAACTTTGAATAAAATAAATTGGAGCCTTTATTTTTGTGTGTTTTTTTGTTGTTCTGAAGATACTTGAACATCTTGCAAGTGTATGAACATCATAACAAAAGCATTTTTTTTTTTAACATGACAGTATGGTTTTACCTACTATAAAATACCCAAGGACTAGATTTATTTATTTTTTTTTTATGGTTTTGTATCTGTATCTATGCTGAGAGAAGAAATATGGTAACACAATTGAATTTTTGGTTTAGACATATTCACAAGCACTTGGTGGACAATTTATGGAGGCAGACACATGTGAATATCTTGTGTAGACATATTGTCAAACACATAGTACGCAGATTTTGAAGGGAACGCACCATAAATAAAACAAGAGCATGAATCTATGGCAAAAAACCAAACAAAATACAGCATTGAAGATAGGATTAGACAAAGAAGAACATACCAGGTATTTTGTTTGTTGCAGATGACACCAACGATAGAAGCAAGTGTTGTTCAGAGACGAAACTTGAGATCGTCGATCGACATTGACAGAGCAGTTGCGAGAGTTGAGAGAAAAGATGTTGTAAACCCTAAACAAAAATGCTCCCTTCAGTGAAGATAAAGGTCATAGGATCCAAACCCCAAGAGAAGAGAAGAGAAGAGAAGAGGTTATCAGACACGTAGAGTATGGAGACAAAGAATTAGGGCTCTTTTGATATATTTGATTGTTTTTAGATTAAGGAAAATGCGTGAGAGCTCGAATGCGTGAGAGTTCGAATGTCCCGAATGTCAAAACGATATTGTTTTGGCATTCTTACTAGTAAAAGAATGACTTAGACTTGGTATAGAAAAATTATCTTACCGGTAAGAGAATAAATCTTACCGCTAAAATAAAAAAAAAATTCTCAAAATGACGTCGTTTTGAGATTTCGAGACATTCGAGCCGTTGATAATTCGAGCTACGTAGCGGAGTTGTTAACTTTATATTTTTGCTAGTGTTTGGCACTAGAGTTTTTATTTTCCAGCCTCCTTTTTTTTAGGTCATACCTTTCACGACAGCAATTGTGTGCCGTATAAAGTGAAATATTTTCAACGGTTAGTAGTTGTGTGCCGTGTATATTTGATGTATTAACAGCATGCTTTATGCATATCATCAAAAATTTTATTACGACTTGCATTTATTGTAGATTATTTACAACATGCAAAAAAAAAAAAAAAGTCGTAAAATTGAAAAATTACGACTTGCATTTATTATATATTGTTGATGTGGTAAAAACTCAGTTTTGTTGTAGTGTTTTTAAAAATTTTCTACACATTAGACATGCTTTAAAGACACTTTGGAAACACACGCATTACAAATTTGAAAAAGTAATTTGAAATCAATGATAAAAGAGAAACAATATAAAATTTACATATCTGTAACGCCCCACTTTTTATTACTCGAAACCATTGCCAAATTCATTAATTTAATTCAATTTCAGAGATAACATGCAGAAAACTCTTTACATCAACGAGTAAGAATAAATAAAGATTCTCTCATCTGAATGTCAATTAAATACAACATGAGCATAACTAAATAAATTGCCCGTAGACTTACATCTTTAAAAGTAAAATAAAGGGTTTAACCCTTTTACATCAAAGGCATTCTGCCCACAAATAAAAGACCCCGTGGCCAACAGGTAAAGAAGATCCATAACCTTGAAACACTTCTCGATGTTCACCTGAAAAATGATTAGCAACATGGGATGAACATAAAGTCCAGTAGGGATCTCAACATGATCCTAAACAATAGCAACTTACAGATAGCTATGATCATGAATGCTAAGTCTCATACTGTATAAATAATGTGGCGGTTTATACAGAAATATACGTATATAAGAAATTTTCTCAAAATCATTCATTTCATTCAATAACATAAGTAATTCACTTTTCTTTCTTCTTGATACATTTTTCCAAAATTCATATGATTAAAACAAATTTTTGAAGAAAAACAATTTCACCATGCCCATTACGTTTTCTCTCATTTTCCAGACTTATACCTGATTTGCCTTTTCAAAACATGTTCACAAGTATTCAAAATCTTTCACATTTTTCACAATCTCAACACAATACTTACGTCCGTTTCCAACACATTCATAACTATACAAGTATGCCTTTAATACAAAAGGAAAACAACAAGTAATCAATAACTATCTGCTTCAACAATTGAAGCAATACGGCCTTCCAGAATGATAACCATCATAACCCATGATATACCCAGATACACTGAGACAATAATGATAAATAAATTATGCTATACCTGCCTTAAGCACGGTAAGCCAAGGATACACCTTTCCACAATGAAATGCCAATTTACCAGACACTGGCTGGAAGGTAATGGTACCTCTGTCAAGTTCTCCAGGCGCTAACTGGAAGGTTCTGGTACCTCTCATTCTAAGCGCAGCCAATTCTCCAGGCGCTAGCTGGAAGGTAATGGTACCTCTCATTCTCAGCACAGTGTACGTTACCAATTATTACAACATGACAAAGTACAACCAACAAATGTAATGCATACACATAAACAATTCAACAAATTACAACCAACACAAGTGTAATGCCTACGCAACAATTCAACACAACAATGTCATCCTCCACCGATGACCAAGGACAAAACCTCTAAATGAATGTATTCAACACACGTATTATAATAATTCAACTCTTGTGAGATTTTAAATCCAACAACAACAATAGTAAGATAACTAAGGACAAAACCTCCAAATGTATATATTCAACACACTTATTATAATATTTCAACTCTCATGAGATTTTAAATCCAACCTCAAGTTAATTTCTGAAATTCACATAGTGTTATCATTTCATTCTTCCATTTCAAAAATCAATTCTCTTATTTTCCAAGTTAACATACTCCACACTTTATCCCAATCCATTCTTTTCATTTCACAAAACTAATTCCATGGATATTAAAGCCATAACCCAACTCAATTTAATATGTTCAATCCAAAATAATTCCAATGCCATAGTTAATTCTCCATTTTAGCTATTAACACATTTGTACAACCCATAATAACAATTTACAAGCATTATTCAACTTTACCCATTTTTAATTTACCAAGTCAAAACATTAAATTCGGGCTTTTTCTTCTTTCAACATAAACATGCTAGATTACTGCCCAATTAACCCAAACAACAATCAATTTAACAATCTCATTCCCAAATAACAAACCCTAGGTTCCCTTTCACGACTTTCAAAGAAATCCATAATGGATATGATTTTAATGCAATACAAATCTACCACATATCTATCTATAGATAAGGTATTGAAAAGGAACAAGGAAATCCCTACCTCAAGATTCGAAGCTCAAGATTTGAAGCTAAAGATGAAGACCCACTTTGAAACTCCAATGAAATCGCAAAACAATCGGTGAAAGTCTTGATCTATGCTTGCTCTTCAACCATCTTGAAGGATTTGGGGTGAATCTTGGGTAAATAGAAGAGAAATCAAGAGTTTGGAAGGTTAGGTTTTCGGGTTTGGAAGATGGGAGGAGAAGAGAGAGAGAAAAATACAATTTTTGGGCCAAAAAATCACTTTGTAATGTCTGTTAGCGACCTGGTCGCTCGAGCGAAGGAAGCTTGGCTCGAGCGTACAAAAGAAGCTTTTAGATTCTCTGAAAAACGCACTCTTTGCTCAAGCAAAGAAAAGATCGCTCGAGCGAGCATGCTTTCAGCATAAAAACTCAAAATTCAAACAGGTATAACTCTCTCGTCTGGACTCCGTTTAGGGTCGTTCTTCTGTCCAAATTGAAGCCCCGGAAGTAAGCTTTCCAATGGTTCTAGCCTCATATCAAGATTTAAAGTATGGAGAGAGAAAATGATGAAAGAGTGAAAACTACTCAATAACAATTATTCAAATTTGAAGTTTCTGATTCAATCTCACCCAACCACTATGGTAACACCTCAACCAAGCCTCAACTATCAACTATGAAGGTTCTCAATCAAGATAGTCAAAGAGTCAAATTATAGTTCCATTATAACAGAAAGTACAGAGTGCTACAATATCGTTGTGTCCAAGCTCTTAGCATAATGCCTTAGTTACTTATTTAGGTTAATTTTATCTTTTTTTTCAATTTATTATTGTTAATTAGCTTGATTGATAATTGTTGGTAGATAGTCAGCTATGCAATGAGCATTGTTGATAATGAAATGTATAAAAGAGTTTCACAAAGAAACCCATATATTACAGATATGAACCATTTGCCTTTATTCTACAATAGGATTTAAACTCCACAATTGACCCCAACTTCCCTCTGGAATCAAAACACCACCACGGTTTGCATTATCAATGCCTTGAGACATAAATTTAGTTGGGTTTTCTGGGAATCAAGCTGGGCTTGAACTTGCAACATACTTGCTAGAGAATTATAAACTTAGTTGTATATCATTTCGAGGTGTTAGAAGGACTTAGAGTGGACTCATAGCGTAGTGGGGATTCAATTGCATGGATCTCTAGGACATTCATTATTTTGTTTTAGCTTGTTATGTCGATTTTGTGCATACATTGTGGTTGGATTCTATTTAGAATTATTTTATTTTCCTTTGAAGTAATTATTGAAGACAAATGAAAAACAAAAGTGATACACCAGCAGATTACATAAAAATAACATCACTCTTGTGCCTGAATAAGAGTATACTGGGAAACACTAAATTGTCCCTATGTATGTAATTCCTAAAGAAATTCACAACCTTTTACTTGCACAACCAATTCCAAACTTTGACTTGTTCTATGCTAACACAAATGGACTAAACTAAACACGGAAATTCAACAAGCCAACTTGACAAACTAAAATGGATTGACATCTCAGTCTTGAGATCATAACCACAAAAGATAAAGGAAGTTGCAAAACAAACTTCTACAACTAAAGCTTCACTCTCAGATGAACTGAAATATTCAGTAAGAATGGACAACATTTTTTCACAATTTAAATGAAGCATATCTCCCAAATATCATTTAATGAAGGATATGACTGACAAAGATGAGGAAATTATCAACTGCAAGTTTGCTAAATTACAACATCAAATGAAATATTTACATACTTGCCCTTCTACCATGCACAACAAACCCTAGAGACCCAAAATAAAACCTTTTCAACCCTCGTCTAGAATTTCACCCAATAATACAAACACACTAAGCAAAAACAAAAATCTTGAAGGTTAGAGTAACCAACAAAACTTATCTAAGTTTAATTGGAATTTGGAATACAATCTATAAAATACAAAGTAATGATTCCACACTTCTAAATTCTAATTACCACCACCAGACAATGATATATATATATATATAATCACACACTATGAAGCATGGATACCTCTCTGAGGGCTGCGTATCAGTGTCGAACACGGACACGTATCGGACACGCGGTGGACATGTGTCCGACACGCAGCAGAGAGTGTCGGATTTTTTTTTTTTTTAATTTTTTTGCAGCTGGACACGTAACGGACACGTTTAGATACGTTGGGGACACGTTTAGGGGTCAATTTCATAATTCATGAAACTTCTGTGAGGGTCAATTTGTAAAAAACAAAAACAAAACAATATCTACCCTAAATCGACAGAGAACAGAAGAGAAAGAGAGAACAGAGAGAAGACCTGGTAGCTTTTCGTCGGTCGTTCGTCGGTCGACGCTCGTCGTCGGTCGTCCCTTGTCGGTGGTCGGTCGTCACTAGTCACTCGTCGGTGGTCGTCACTCGTCGTTCGTCAGTGGTCACTCGTTGATGGTCGTCGGTGCAACTTCGCTGCTCTTCTTCTTTGATCTTCGATCTTCTTTCTTCTTCTCCGATCTTTCTCCCTGTCTCAGTCCCTGTCTGTCTCTTCGTAGTCACTCTCTCTCTCTCTCTCTCTCTCTCTCTCTCTCTCTCTCTCTCTCTCTCTTCTCCTCTATTTTGAACTTTTTTTTTTCGTTTTTTATTTATTATTTTTTTCTTTTATATGGTCAGTGGAATGGGAGTGTAACATCTGTCTCTCTCTCTGTTATTTTTTTTTCTGATTTTATTTTATATTTTCTTTTCTCTCTCTACCTCTATTATTTGAAGTATATAATTTTTTTTTTGTTGATTAGTTTTGTTAATTTAAATAATATGTGTTTTATTAATTTTATTATAGAAACCAATTTTTAATAGTGTCATTTTATATTTTTTATTACCTTTTAATAATTTTTTTATAATTTTATGACATATAATAAATAAATTTAATTATATATAGTGAACGTGTCCCCAACGTGTCGTGTCCCCTATTTTTTGAAAATTTGCCTGTCCGCGTGTCCGTGTCGTGTCACATGTCCATGTCTGTGCTTCATAGATCACACAAGTACTGCAAAAACTATTATAGGTAATATTCTATTTACTAAAGTATCATCTCAATCATAAATAGATGGCAGCTCATCTCTATTATCTATCAAGGAAATATGATGGCCTCTTGACATAGTGGCCTGCCTCCATCTGATTATATTCCATTCACATTGTCCTCACTTTTTACCTTTTCCTTTCCAAGTCCCTATCAAAACCCATGATCCAAACACCGGCTAAATATTTGGGGAAGCCATTTTGGCACCCCAAGAAAATACTTGGGCAAAACCTCTTGAAATTCTTTTAAAAGAAAATGTAATTTATTTACAACATGAAATATTTTTCTAGAATTTAAAAAACAAGCACCCAGCATTTTGTTGCATTTAGATATAATAATCGACTTCAAATGCTTTTGAAATGGCCAACAACCATCGAAACATCTTTCTTAGTAAGCATTCCTCTACCACATAACTAATCTTTAGTATCACATCTTCCATTTCAATTCCTATACCGTATCCCAATCTCTATCTCCCAACTCCAATTATACTAGCAAACTAAGTACCAAAACAATAGACATCAAATCAATTTCCAGCCATCAAAACCAAATTGCAAGTCTTCTGTTTTCCAATCAAGTAGCCATCGCAAACTAATGCAATTGGATAAAAAGCATAACTCTCATACAAAGAATCAAAAACAATAAAAGAACACTTTGATTGTCAAGTTTGAAATGAACCTACATTCATCTAAAACAAGCTACAACTATTCAGTTCCAATTGTTCAATTACTCTAAAAATCAATTGAGACAAAGTTACAAAAAAAGACAACTTACATATAAGAGCTATGCGAACCCAAGTTTGCCAGCTTCAGAGAGCTCCACAACACCTGAAAAAGCATTTTTCTCTAAATCTCCCAACTATGAACTTTGCAATTCCCATGGCAGTCCAAAATCTAAGCTTTTGGCGTTGGCATTCTCGTAGCCTTCTTGTTTCTCTTCTCCGATAAAGCCTTTCCAAAGAACTCCACAATCCGCTCATGTGCTTCAAGAAGCATCTCGGTCCGGTTCATCTCCATGTCCCTTCGCATCGCCTCGACTTCCCTCACCATCTCCATCTTCATCATCTCCATCCTCATAAACCCATCTCCCAATCCCTTAATCGTCGCCACCATCTCCGCCACTGGGTCCCCCTCTCTCTTCATCCCTACTCCATCACCACTACCACCACCGCCTCTCTTCCCCAACCCTAACCTCTCTCAATACCCATCTCTCACAACCCTAGTGGACACAAAATTAGGGTTAGGGTTAGGGTTACGATAAGATTTTTTTTCGTCCCAAGAATCACTGTAACACTCGATCGACCGGGAATTTTGATCCGAAACCCGCCAATCCCATTGCTCATTGACCCATGAACACTCTGATTTTCAGTAACACCACGCTTCACACTCTGTTACACTCCAATTTTAGATTTTAGAGGGTTTGGGGTGCACTACCGACACGTTATTTGTCTATTTTTTTTGTATATTTTTTTTTTAAAAAAATCAAAAAAATATTTTTATTTAGATGATTCTAAATACTTTTTAAATTGAAAAATGATTTACAAGATCACTAATGTGCAACTGATATGATTGGTTAATGAGTAGGGAAGATATGAGAAAGAGTATGTTACCTTGTGCTCTGTTTGTTTGAACAAAAAATATTTTCTGAAAATGTTTTTCGGAGAAAACATTTTTCTATGTTTGATGGTGGTGGTGATGGTGGGGCAACAGCAATGGTGACGATGACGATGGTGGTGGTGGCCGTGGTAATGGTGATGTAGTAGTGGAGGTGAGAGGGATGTGTTGGTGGAGGTGAAAATGGTAAAATTTTAGTTCAAAAAACGTTTTTCACCTCTTAAAAATAGAAAATATTTTCCGTTCAAATAGGCTTGTTTTCTATTGACTATGGAAAAAATTTTCCGTTGACTCCCGTTTTTCATTATACCAAACACTAGAAAATACAAAAAATATTTTTCGTTCAAACAAACAGAATGTTAGATATTCTAAAAATCTATGCAGAAAATAGGGAGAGAAGCTCTCAAACCTTTCTTTTTAGGTATAAAAAAATCTAGATCTACACTATGAAAATATTTTTGGAGCTTGCCAAAAAGACGTTAAAAATCGCTTCAGAGAGAGGCTCTCCCACGCCTTTGCGGGGTCTCTATCGCTTACATAAATTAAGATATAAAAAAAAATCATTATAAGAATTCAAAAAGATAATATATGATCTTGTTACTTTATAGTTTAACAAAATTTAATTATAGAAAAAAGAAAATTGAACTGATTACAATAAATTATCACTTAAACATTATTTTTTAAATTACTAATTAAGCTTGCATAATCAAACTAATTTAGCATAATTAGCATAATTATATTATCACTTACCTTGAGGTTTTAAAACTGTGCCATTTTTTCATCAAGAATTCGTTAGTCCTATATATGAAAAAAAATGATATTGACATCATATTTACATTGAAATATATTTTTTTTTTCTTGTTTATGCTTATGTCTATACACTTTTTTGCATTACTTCCTATAGCTTTGGCATTACGAAAAAAGGGATCAATGTAATTATACCAAATTTATAGGCATATTGTAATTTTTGCCTGAACCTTATGGATGGTTAGTGATTTTTTATTTTTATTTTTTTTTCTGAACATCACATAATTTTTTTTTCAAATTTAGTATAAAAAAACCCTAAATCCTAATCGATGACTTTATTCGTTTATGCCCACGAACGGCTTGCATCCAGAATGGAAGAAATGATCTAAGGCAGGAGGGCAGGCCGGTCAAAACAAAAATTCTATGATATCCTAATATTTTTCGACAACACAGCAAGAACTCTATGATATCCACAAAGCTTTTATTGATTTCCAGAATTTCAGACACACACAAAAAAAACAAAAAAACAAGAAAGTGCCCCGAGATTAGGGGTGTAATTTTGGCCCGGCCCATTCGGGCTCGGGCTGGGCCGGGCCATGTCGGGCCTTGCGGGCTCCCGTCAAAAAATCGGGCCGAGTCAGGTCGGTCCACGGGATAGAAAACTAGGCCCAGGCCCAAGCCCAGGCCCAGGGATATTCGGGCTTTCAGCGGGCCTAAACAATTTTTTTTATTTTTTTTATTTTTTCCACCAAAATTTTATTATTTTCCATTAAAAATAACACTGGGCATCGGGTGGGCCGGGCCTCAGACCAGCCTTGAGTGAGCCAATGGGCCGGGCCGAGCTTCAAAACGATGGCCCAGGCCCTGGCCCAAGGCCTCGAGCTGGGCTTGGGCTCGGTCCTAAACGGGCCGGGCCCACCTCGGGCAGCTCACGGGCCACGGGCCAAAATTACACCCCTACCTAAGATGTAGATTCCTCCATAATATTGTTCATTTGGTAAAGAACAATCAACTGACTACCAACACAATACAATCATTGCAGTCACAAACATATTTATAAATAAATAAAAAATTTAAAAACAAAAATAAATAAAAAGCATAGATCAACTGGAAAGAGTCAAACACAACTGTCACCAATCCATTTTGATGAGCAAGGATCCTCTTCTTACATTCTCTACTTCACTTCCTCCTTGCCATGGTCAAAATTCATTTTGATAGCAACAGCAGCACCAAGCTCATGGAAAAGGAAGACACTCATCTTCACAACAACAGTTGGGATGTGATAACCACAACACCAAAACCATGTTCCCAAAATGTTTTCTGATAATAAAATCTGGAACTAACCGCATTTCCTTGTATCACACTGTTATCCCAAATTAACATTTGAAATTAACCATAACACCAAAACCAAGAATACTATACACAACTCAAAAGCCTGAGAAAATTAACTATTTTCATCGTAACAAATAAATGTATAACAATCGTGATGATTTTGTGTTGTAAACAACGCTCTAATTTACATTGCACCATTCTGTGAAAAATTACAATAAGAAGCAAAATAGATGACAAAGTATACAACTAAATTAGGAAATCACTCAATCACAAACCCCCCAAAACACTAGAAAATCACTCAATGGGTAACAAGACTTCATTAGTCCTAAAAGCAGGCAAAGTCCGAGGGTTGTACCTAGCCACCAAGAACTCCCCAATCACCTTATACCCATCTCTCTCCAACCCTTTCTTCAGCTCCTCCACCTTCTTCACCACCACCACCTCCGTCGCCACGCCACCAAACTTCACCACCCCATACTTCATCTCCCCCTCCTCCCTAATCACCACCCTCTCGTCCACCGGTCTCGGCGCCTCCTCCGCCTTCCTATACTTCTTCGGCAATATAAACTGCATAGTCATCATCTTCTTCTCCTTGTCCTCCACTTCCTCCGTCACCACCGGAGCTGTCATCGGAATCTTCTCCGGCAACGATTGGGTTATCACCGGAGCTGTCATTGTGATCTTCTCTGGCGTGGAATTCTAGGGATTTCCAACAGCGCCGATGTAATTGGCGAGGATCATAAAACCGCCGTCTTTGTTGCCTTTGAAGTGGGTTGGATCGTATGTGACCTCGGCGATCACTGAGGGAGAGTATTTGCGGATCTCATAGTCGCCGGTGGATTTGATGAGTTCGAATTTGGGGGTTTCGCCATCGATTTTTCCGAAAACTAAGCCCATTTTTTAGGAATTTGGATGTTTTGAGAGATGGGTTTTGTGATTAAGGATTGGATTTTGGTGGGTGAGCTATGAATTGTGGTGGGTTTTGTAGAGGAGAGTGGATGAGTTGCATTTGGATTTGGTGTGAAACTTTTTTCGAATTGCAGAAGTGGAATTGAGAAAGAAGAATACATACTTGGGCGAAGGGTTTCGATGTGTGGCGGGAAATAAGGGATCGATATGTGGACTTCATTTTCCCATGGTTCACTCATTAGCATTTCCTAGTTTAATTTGTGGAGGAAAGAAATAATATTTGTAACTATTTCTTAGTATAACACTTGATTTGTTTGCGCCTAAAACATATGTTTTACGGATATTTTCTTTTAGAAAAAATATGTTTATACGTTTAAGAGTGGTGGTTGTGGTGGTGGAACGAAAGTGAAGGTAAAAGAGGTGGCACGGTGGTGGAGTGGCGGTGGTGAAACGAAAGTAAAGGTGAAGGAGGTGGCATGGTGGTAGAGCGGCGGCAGCGGTGATGGTAGGTGGCTATGATGATGGTGTGATGTGATATTAACAAAATTTTATTCTGAAAAATGTTTTTTATATTTTAACGGTTGAAAATATTTTTTTTTACTCAAATAGACTTATTTTTCATTGATTATAAAAAAACATTTTTTTAATTAATTTATGTTTTTTATTGTATCAAATATCAAAAAATAAATAAAATATCTTCCTCCTAAACAAATCAGGTGTAAATTTTTATTTAAGTTAAAATTCAAATACAAAACTTATTTTTTTGCAAGCACAAACGTGTAACATGAGTAGAATGGATGGCTATAATCCTTACTCAAATTCAATGTACAATTTTTAATTATATAATATGATAATAAATATAGAAATATGAAAATCTCAAATTAAGATTATATGGTTTACAATGCATTGAAAGTAAAAAAATTGTTGAAAATACTGCTCTATTGAAAAATGCCTGTATATAGGCTTTTTCTAGTGACACTTTGGACTGTCACAAAACTAAAGTTTTTGTGATATAAATTCAATATTAATATGAATAACACAAACCCAATTTAATTATTTTGGAAGCAAAAGAATTATTATGAATAGCTTTGATCTTATTATCACTTTAAATTAGATTAGAGCATGGATGTTTAATATAATCATTCACGTAAATAATGATTATTAATATTTTTTAGAAAAAATAATGAAAATTTTATGAACTTGAATCAAACAAATTATCCTTTTAATTTTCAGTGAAAGGAAGTAAATAAACTAGAATACCACATAGTGAAGTCAAGTTACTATAGCTATTTGATAATGTTTTATGATTTGTTCATTATATTCATTTTCATTGAATCGTGTAATTATTAAATTCAACATGAAATTTTCAAAAAAGCACCACTAAATTTTTTAAAAACACGATAATTATTCATGCAATAACGGGGCCTTAGGCCCCTAACTATTCAAGCGGGCCTGATCACTAGGCCCAATGGATCTCTTCAACAGCACAATCCAACCCAAACATTTGCTATCAGAATCGCAAAACTAGGGCTCCATAAATCGCTATCCCCTTCTCTTTTTATATCAACCTTAACAGCTTTCTTCTCCATTATCTCTCTCAAATCACGTAGTCCCAATTCGAATCTACCTCCTTCGACAACAAAAGCGTCAGTCTTTCTACAAATTAACATTATTTCACTACTAGTAATATAACTTTTTGCGTCTATTTTTTTGCAACTGATTTTTTAACCGTTGCAAAAAATCACAAAATTATTTAACCCAATCGTGTTCTTTAACTTAAAAAAAATATTTATATATATATATATATATATCATCTACACCTATCTCTCCCTTTCACTCTTATTTCCCAAATTTGTCTCCAACGGTGGTGTAGCTCATTTCCTGTTGTTGCCTAATCTCTCTGTCTCTTGCTCGACTCTCTCTCGCTTGAATCTCACTGTCCAAATCTCTCTCGCTTGACTAAATTTGAATCTCGATTGAATCTCAATCTCACGTGATGAAGATTTGAATCTCGCTAAAATCTCACTCTCACTTGATGAAGATTTCGATCAGACGTGATGAAGATTTGAATATCGCTTGAATCTAACTCTCACGTGATGAAGATTTCGATCGATTCATAATCGAGATTCATAATCGGTAAGTTACTTTCTATGTATAAATCCAACTCTCTGTCTCTCTCGGTAATCTAGCGCGTTTGTTTCATGCCTAGTTGCTGAATTTCTGTGTTGATTTCGATCGTTCTTTAATCTGTGTTGTTGATTTAATTTTTCAATTTCTTCTTTATCTCGTTGTTTTGATTGATTGATCCATGATTTTTCCAATTTTCCTGCTGATATATATGTACAAGTATATGTAAACATATGTTTTTTTTTTTTGTTTTTTTTTTGTTTTTTCATTGAATATATGGCCATCTATGGCAGCTTGACAGTACAATTAGCTTACATGTTTAACAAGCCTGTTGATTGTTGTTTGTCCAATTTGACACAATGAACAGTAATAGTTCCAAACCACAGGTAAAATCAATAATTTACATCTTTTGATGGTATAGTAGTTGGTGTAGTCTTAGTGTTGGGGGATTATTTGAAGGATGAACCATGGTTAAAGCTCCTCTGCAGCTACCTAAAGTATGAACTATTTTATTTTTAATTTTTATTTTCATGTTGCTACAAATCATGACATGTTTCATTTAAAATATTATAGGTTAAATCAATTTATATGTTTGCATGTTGAATTTTATTGATGAATTCAGTAGCTATTCATGACCTGCTGAATAATTTGAATGTACGAAAGCTTAGGCCTTTTCGAGATTAGGATTGATTACTATGGAACTAGTGAAGATATGGATGATGAATGGATTGTGTCTGGATTAAGATGAAAGCAGTGTCGGAATGTAGTGACTACAAGCTAATTATCCAAATGATGAAGCTGGATAATTACAGGGATAGTGATACTGGAGAAACTTGTACTCTATTTGGCAAGAAAATCTCAGTTTTAATTTGTTCACGTAAAAATTGATCGTTTTTAAAGTGTTTTGAGTAATTTAATTTCTGACTGAACAGTTATGATTTGTGATTGTAATGACCTTTGAACTTGTTATCTCTTTGAAGTGTTAATGAAATACTGAAGTAAATATTTTTATTTTACTTTATTGAAGATAAGGACTAAAATTTCATAGTCAGACATTGTAGCTGACATAATCGTTAAATAATGTACAAAATGCAGAGGCAAGTTTTAGATGTTTACATTTATTAAAGCAAATCAACAACACATTGGAGCTATAATTTTGTGCATGTAGAAGGTGCTAGTGTGAGGAAGGTTAAAAAAGACATTACTAGAATAACTTTTTGTTCCATCATTGTATGATATTACTTTAGGTGTTGTCAAGGCTACCATTATTGGAAGAATTCTTTGGGAAAACTTGTGCTGGCTGTTGCTATTCTTTGGGCTTCACTACTAGAAAAGAAGAAAAAAAATCTGATTAGGCTAAGTTAGCCTCCTCAGTTTTTGAAAACATTCACGGACCAGTTTAATTCCACAGACTATATTTAAATTTACAACAACATCCACAACCACAATCCAGACTACCATGAACCTGCATTACTCTTTCTCTCTCACAGAGATTAGGAAGCTTATGTAAACTTAGCACACCATCCACATAACAATGAACCTGCATCTCTCTCTCTCTCTCTCTCTCAAAGATTAGGAAGCTGTACTGAATCTAGACAAAACATAACCATGATTTGCAATTCAGAAAAGAAAAAAAAATCCAATCGAAAATGGCTCTGTTGTTCCGTCGAGACAAAAAACAAAAAAACTACTGCAAAATTCATGTGTCCCATACATCCCGTGCCTATACCCAATTTATGTCTTGTTAACATAGGTTCATATTGGGTGAAGGGGGCATAATTATTCAAGCCTAGTTGTATGGAACCTTGTTGGATTGGACGAAGGTCCCTCCTAGACAGGACGAAGGTCCTTACTGGACTGGACGAAGGTCCCTACTCCGTACTCAAGCCTAGTTGTATGGAACCTTGTTGGACTGGACGAAGGTCCCCACTCCGAAGTGGGCTCTCTCTCTCCACTCTATGATGGGCCGAGCTAAGGGATCAGTCTTGGCCCACTCCCCACTCCGAAGAGGGGAAGACCATGGGCCTGGGCATAGCACCACTCCCCACTCCGAAGCGGGTAAATCCATAACATAGGATCCAAGGCTCCCACTCAACGACAACATGAGTGCTAACAGATCAGTCAATACTCTGTAAAGTAAAAAGCATGTGGTGTCCGCGAATGACGGATCTTGCTCCCCTCTATTAAGGGATGTGCTACAATCACGGCTGAAGACCAGGCGTAGAATGAGGGAGCTTGATGAAGAAGTCATATAATCCTTATAAAAGGTAACCGGACTCTCCATGAAGGGGGAGATCTCTGAACTCTGAAAAGAGACTGGTCTTCTTTATCTTGTCTCTACCAAACTCCGATACTGACTCGACCGTCGGAGGGGTTTCCGACCAACCCCCGGTCGGGCAGCCTAACTATTTGTTCCTTGTGCAGGCCTCCACCATCGGTGCACCAGGGTTCGTCCACAAAGTTCCATCTTACTCTATTGCGGAAACCGGTCCGTACATTTGGCACCGTCTGTGGGAAATCGTTCTTTGATTGCTTTGTGACGAACTCCGACGATGGATGTTGAAGGAACCTCGCAACCAGGGATTGGAGAGAAGACTCCGGGAACGGAGAGAACCAAAGATAAGGGTCTGGCCTTCCCTACCGGGAACGACAACCAGATGGACCATGACAGTCCGACCCTCCATACGGCGGAGCGACGTCATGCCGTCGCCTATCGATCATCTCAACGGCTATTTGTTGAGAAGGACCACCGTGATCGTGTTATCGACTCGATGAGTCTGGAGATTGAGGAGTTACGTGCTCAACTGAGGAAGCAGATGGTACCTCAGGGTGAGCCAAGGAAGTCTGGAGGGGGACCATCGCAGCAACGGAGGTATACTCCTCCTCCACCCCCACGACGTGAACGGTCTAACTACGGTCCTGCTCGTGGTGAGCGTAGCCGGCCGATTCCGGTACGCAGTGAGGGAGCCAGTAGTAGGACAGAGAATCCTCGAGAAAACTCTCGCAAGAGACAAAAATCCATTAGTCATTATTCAGCAATCTTTCCTCTTCCGCGCCGTCGTGACGAGCAACCGCGTGACTTGAGGACATGGTTGAACGACAACCAAGAGGATGACCGACGGTCGAACAAAGTAGCAGAACAACAATTAGAAAGGGAAAAGAGGCATCTAGATCGGTCCGTTCATCAGATAGAGCGTCGTGCTCTGGACCGACTAGTCTCTTCCCCCCTTTGCACCGAGATTGAAGTGGTGGAAGCTCCTCATAAGTACAGTCCACCGAAGTTTATCCTCTATGATGGGAAGTCAGACCCCCTGACTCATATCAGCCATTACCGCCAAATGATGTCACTTTGGAATCAGAACGATGCGTTCATGTGCAAGGTTTTTGCCTCTAGCCTTGGTGAGCATGGCCTCCGGTGGTATGACAAGCTTCCTCCTCAATCAATCTATGATTGGGCTCAGCTCTCCGAAGCCTTCGTCGCACGGTTTGTTTCTAATAGCCGAATCCCGAAGGGATTGGATACCTTGTTCAATACTCGGAAGGATAAAAAGGAGTCTTTGCGCGAATACGCTCGGCGATATTGGGAGGCATATGGAGATTTGGAAGAAGATGTTTGCAGTGAGCCGTTGGCAGCTCTATACTTCAAACAAGGCCTCCCCCCTTCACATAAGCTCAGGCAGTCATTGACGAAATGACCCGCCTCTGATTTAAAAGAGCTGAGGGCTCGAATAGAGGAGCGAGCCCGCGTGGAAGATGGTACAGCCTCTATACAAGTGTCAGTTGCAGATGAGGGAGTTAAGGACTCTTGGCAACATAGAGCCGAGCAGCCCAGGAGGGAAGACCAAAGAAAAAGGTATGGCCAAAATAAGCAACCAACCATGCAAACCGAAGAAGAAAGGAGTAGATCCTACGAAGCCATAACCACTGTGTTCACGGAGCCGATCTACAGGCTCTTGGAAAAAATCAAGGGAGAACCTTACTTCGTTTGGCCTCCTAAGATGATGGGGGACCCTGCTCGGCGCAACCAAGAGTGGCGGTGCACCTACCATCGTGAGAAAGGGCATAAGACGCAGAACTGCAGAGACCTTAAGAGACATCTTGAAGACTTGGTTACTGCCGGCCACCTCCAGCAATGGATCGATGTGGAAAAGACAAGGGCAAAACAGGGACAACCCTCAACCCCTTTACTAGAGGACCAAGCTCCAAGGTTAGTGATAAACGTTATCCATGGGATGACCGACCCCCAAAGGGAGAACGCCCTTCGTGGCGAGATTCAGAGAGCCACGCACTTGCAACAAGTCATGTCAGTAGGACCATTGCTCAAGAGGTCTAGAACGGAAGCAAAGCCCTCTCAATTCAACATTGTATTCTCCGAGAAAGATCTTGAAGGGATCCAACATCCTCACACTGATGCCCTGATCGTTACCGTCGGTGTGGCGAACAAATTTGATGTGAAACGGGTCCTAATTGATCAAGGGAGTGCCGCTGACATTATGTATTATGACCTTTTCAAAAAGCTAGGTCTTGATGAGCAACACTTAATCCCTGCAGTCTCCCCTCTGGTCGGCTTCAATGGACAGACAGAGTGGCCGCTCGGCCGGGTCACCTTGTCCGTCACAGCAAAGTCCAAAGTGGTCCCTGTCGACTTCTTGGTGATCAATACTTCATCTCCTTACAATGCAATACTTGGTCGACCTTGGATTCATACAATGGAGGCAGTGCCATCCACTTACCACCAGGTAGTCCGTTTCCCAACAAAGAATGGGGTGGAGGAGATTAAGGGTGACCAAGTAGCGGCAAAGCACTGCTTCATCGCCGCCATGAAGTCTAAACGAGCATGTAAAGAAGTCCAGATGGTCGAATTGCCAGATCAGCCTGTACTGGAAGACGTTGGTAGAGTGCCAACAGAGAAGATGGTGGAGGACCTTGAAACGATCTTGGTAGGCGGAGGAGATCCAGACAAGTTCTTTCTACTCGGCACTTCGCTCCTCGCTGGAGAGAAGGAGCAGTTGCTAACTCTCCTCCGCAAGAATATAGAAGTATTTACCTGGTCTGCTTACGAGACTCCTGGGTTGGACCCAACCTTTGCATGTCACCAACTCAATGTCCAACCAGCAGCTCGACCCGTAGTCCAAAAGAGCAGACGATCATCTGCAGAACATACAGAAGCGGTCATCCAAGAGGTAAACAAGCTTCTGGTGGCAGGGGTCATACGAGAGGTACAATATCCGAAATGGTTGTCCAACACCGTTGTGGTGAAGAAAAAGAATGGAAAATGGAGGGTGTGCGTCGACTTCACCAGCCTCAACAAAGCTTGTCCTAAGGACAGCTTTCCTCTCCCACGGATAGACCAACTGGTAGATGCAACTGCCGGACATGAACGGATGAGCTTCCTAGATGCCTACAGTGGCTATCATCAAATCCCCCTGTTTGGCCCAGACCAGGAGAAGACAGCATTCATTAGCCCAAGGGGCACCTACTGCTACAAAGTGATGCCCTTCGGCCTGAAGAACGCCGGTGCGACCTATCAACGGATGGTCACTAAAATGTTCAAGGACCAACTAGGCAAGACTATGGAGGCCTATATAGATGACATGGTGGTCAAAAGTAAATTGGCTGAACATCATCTGAGAGACTTGGAGGAAGTGATCCAAATCCTGAAGACCCACAAGCTTCGCTTGAACGCCTCGAAATGTGCATTTGGGGTCGGTTCAGGGAAGTTCTTGGGATATATGGTGACCAGGCAAGGTATCAAAGTCAATCCCGACCAGATCAAAGCCCTCCAAGACATCGAGGCACCTACAAAGGCTAGGGAACTCCAAAAGCTCGCTGGTATGGCTGCAGCATTGAATCGTTTCATTAGTCGGTCCTCCGATCGAATGAGACCCTTCTTCCAACTCCTAAGGAAGAAGATAAACTTCGAATGGGGTGACCAGTGCTCCGAAGCACTCGTAGAGTTGAAAAGGTATCTTTCTTCCCCTCCTCTTTTGTCTACTCCAGTCCCCAACGAAGAGCTCTTTCTTTACTTGGCTGTCTCCGATCACGCTGTGAGTGCAGTCTTGATTAGAGAGGAAGGGAAAGAACAAAAGCCAGTATACTACGTTAGCAAAACCCTCTTGGATGCCGAAACCAGATACCTACCTCTAGAGAAGCTGGCATATGCCCTACTGATAGCTTCTAGGAAGCTTGCTCACTCTTCCAAGGACACACTTTCAATGTCCTCACAGAGTACCCTCTAAAGTCTGTGTTCAGCCAAGCTGATTTCTCGGGCCGGACAGCAAAGTAGGCAGTAGAATTGGGGGAGTTTGACATTAAATTCCAGCCACGGATTGCTATCAAAGCTCAAGTGTTAGCAGACTTCGTAGCTGAGTTCACTCCAGGATCGACCGGCCCCTCCGAAGGGAGCTCGGCCTTAGCAACCGAAATCCATAACACTCATCAAACCCCCGCTGAGGCATGGAAACTTTTCATTGGAGACGTTTGGCAGCTGTTCGTTGATGGATCCTCCAACCAAAAGGGTTCTGGAACGGGAATGGTCCTTATTTCACCAGAGGGGTTTATTTGGGAGCAAGCTGTCAGACTGGGATGGAAGGCTTCCAACAACGAAGCGGAGTACGAGGCTCTGCTAGCTGGTCTCCGTAGCGCTGAACACTTTAATGCAGAGGAGTTGCTCGTTTATAGCGACTCCCAACTTGTGGTGAATCAATTGACAGGAGTATATGAAACTCGCGATGACCGGATGACATCCTATACAGAACAAGCCAAGCACCTAATCCGTAAATTTCAAGCTATCAAGGTTGTGAAAATTGGCCGTGATAGAAATAGCCACGCCGATGCGTTAGCCTGTCTTGGCTCTTCGGTGGACTCCAGAAATGGTCGCAAGATATGGGTCGAATTTGTTCCTCAACCGACCATCGATCCACCCAGCTTGGTCCTTTGTACAGACCTTGGTCTGAGCTGGATGGACCCTCTCCTTGCCTTCTTAAAAAATGGTGCCCTTCCAGATGACAAGAAAGAAGCACATAAAACAAGGCACCGAGCTGCGCGATTTTGGGTCTCACCTTCGGGCAAGCTCTACAAAAAGTCTTACCTCGGTCCGTATCTTCTTTGTGTTCACCCCAATCTTGTGGAAAACTTTCTTTATGAAATCCACGAGGGGATCTGTGGCAGTCATACTGGAGGTCGGTCCTTGGCACACCGAGCCCTCACTCATGGGTACTGGTGGCCGCATATGCAGAAAGATGCCCAACAGTATGTCCAAAAATGCGAAAAGTGCCAAAGGTTTGCTCCACTTATTCATCAACCAGCCAAGAACTTAACTCCCCTCACCAGTCCATGGCCATTTGCACAATGGGGTTTGGACATCGTTGGACCTCTAGCAAGGGGTACTGCTAACAAAAGGTTCTTCGTTGCTGCCACTGACTATTTCACTAAATGGGTGGAGATTGAAGCCTTAGCAAGCATAAAGGAAGCTGACATGAAAAGGTTCGTTTAGAGGAACGTCATTACTCGGTTTGGCATCCCAAGGGCCCTACTATCTGACAACGGCACCCAGTTTGATGGAAAGGTTTTTAGGAAGTTCTGTTCTGACTTAAAAATTGAATTTCGAAATTCTACTCCAGTCTACCCTCAAGGAAATGGTCAAGCTGAAGCGTCTAACAAGACGGTCATCAATGGGATGAAGAAGCGGCTAGAGAAGGCCAAAGGCAAATGGGTGGAAGAACTGCCAAACGTTCTGTGGGCGTACAGAACAACACCACGGCGATCGACAGGGGAGACACCTTACTCTCTCACTTATGAGATGGAGGCCATCATCCCCTTGGAGGTCGGTCTTCCCACTATTCGGTCTGAAATCTTTGAACCAGCAAACAATGATGAGGCTATCGCCCAGGCTCTTGACCTGACAGAGGAGCGTAGAGAAGCCGCGCTCATTCGTCTGGCAGCATACCAGCAACAACTTATTAGAAGTTTCAATAAAAATGTGCTAATTCGCCAATTTCTACCTGGAGATCTGGTGCTAAGGAAGGTCATGGATCATAAGAAGGTCCCTGGTGAAGGGAAGCTCGGCCTTAACTGGGAAGGGCCTTACAGAGTTACCTCTGCCTTAGGCAACGGAGCTTACTACCTGACTGACCTAGCAGGCAAGTCCATTCCTCGTCCTTGGAATGTTGCCAACTTGAAGAAATACTATCAGTGATGATCTAAGCAGCTTTTGAATGTAATCGAAATTCTCTAAGTATTATTGAAATCACCTTTTCCCTATGAATTGTGTTCTTTTTCATATGTGTCGTACATATTTTCGCTTGACAATTGAGCAAGAATGGGTTACAGGTCTTAACCTACGCCCCAGCCTGCAAACTCGGCCCTTCGGTTGGAGTAGGGCGCCAAGTGGTATAGCTTGGTGGAATTTGTGCCAAGTATCGATACTTGAAAGCATGGTCCATGGTAACAACTCGCGCTCAACGAAGAGCCGAGTTACACTCTACGATGAGTTAAGCTTGACCGAATCAAGTAAAAGCCGAGCAACGAAATGCCCGGCCGAATCCAACTAGACATTTCTAAGGCACAAAGCCTGGTCTGCCAGATTAGACGCCCTATATAGTCTCAGAGCCTCTGCTCAGCTAGGGACATGGAAGGTTCTTTTTTCTAATTTTTCTAAGGCACAACACCTATTTTGCCCGAATAAATGGTCCACTCGGCTACGAAGCCTCTGCTTGGCCAGACGGCATAGAAAATTCTTTCCTCAAATTTTTCTAAGGCATAAAGCCTAGTTTTACTGCACAAAATTCCCTACGGCGTCTCTGCTCGGATTGGGGGCATCAAAAGTTATTTCTTCTAATTTTTCTACGGCATGGAGCCTAGTTAGACCGAACAGGTGACCTCCTTCTCTAGAGAGCCCCTGCTCGGCCGGGGGCAAGCATAACATATACAAGCATAAATTGAAAATTGAAGTTCAAGACATACAAAAATTCAACAAAGCATGACATTACTATAATGCATCCATTACAAAAAGAGGAGCTCGGCCTTACAAAATGACAATGTCAAACTAGCCGAGCTCCAACACTTACTTACTCCAAAAAAAAAAAAAAAAAAAAAAAAAAGAGAAAAAGAGAGGGATCTTGTTCTTCTCCAGTAAACGGCCATACGCTGACCTCATTTGCTTGAACCTCCCGCCGTTTTCTTCATCTCAATTTTGTTCTGGGAGACCTTCGAAGGCCTTGCCTTAGTGTGTTCCCCAAGAGAAGCCCTTGCCTCAGTGTTTTCAACAAAAGAGTTAACTTTTCGCCGACCATCAAAGGAAAAATATGCCGGCGCTCCGAACTGGTCCAGACAAGTGGCCTGTCGTTTTACCTCTTTATTCTCCATGGAGGTAGCCTTCTGTTTCAGTTCTTTGTTCTCTGCCTTTAGCGCACAAATCTCCGCTCGTGCATCCTTATACATCTGCTGAAGTAGAGTAAGTTGGGCATTAACCCGATGTACCTCACACGTCCTGTTTTGCAGACGGTGAGACAGGTTAGTGACTGCGGCCACTGTCTCCATACACGCTTGCAACGTGTGGTGGTTAGCTTCAATATCAGTTTGAGCAGCCATCACTTGCTCAGCTGTTAGTGTAGGAAGACTGGGATGAGTAAGAGCAGGGGCACTTGGCCCAGAGGAGCTCGATGGACTAAGATCCGGAAAGAGAGAGAGGGGGCGAGACGAAGCCATGTGGTTAAGAAGAAAATAGAAGAGGAAAAGAAGAAGGAAGAGGAAGATGAAAGAGTGATGGAGAAGAAACAGAAGAAGAGAGTGGTTAAGAAGAAGAGAAAAGAGTGATGAAGATACTGATTCAGAAGACGCTAAGAAGAAGAAGACAAAGAGGGAGAGGGCCGAGGCGAGCATCGTTCGAGGCATGCTTTTGTCGGCCAAAGCAGGCCGCGTGTAACGCGTTTAACAAAAAAAGAGAAAGACGCGGGAATGTATACGGTATAATAATAATAATAAAAATATATACGCGGGAATGTATACGGTATAATAATAATAATAATAAAATAAATAAATAAAAAAATATATATATAAATAAATAAAATAAAACAAAATAAAAAAATGCGCAACCGAGCTACACTGATTGGACCAACCAAAGAGTAAGGGCCGAGCTACAAGACTGAGTTGCATTAATTTATTTTTTAATATTTGGTTTAGTCGACCCAGGTAAAACAACTTTACAAGTTAAAGAGGCCAAACATGGCCGACTGAAACAACTTTGCATGGATTGGAACATAATTTACAAGTGATAAAGAGGCGGGCCCCAGATAGTATTTAAGATGTGTTATTCTCAAAGAAACAGCTGGAGTCTACCAAACTAATAAAAAAATAAATAAATAAATAAGGAATTAGGTGGAATTCGGGCCCACCTAACTAGTTTATGCAAATTCAAGCATTTGAATTAACAAAACAATGCAATTCTAAGTCCAAATATGGCAATCTGGATAAACTTTCATGCCAGATCAAAATCTTAAAGTGAGCCAAGATATCGATTAAAAATATATACATATATGTATATATAATTAAATTTGAAGGTCAGATTATAC
Organism: Camellia granthamiana; assembly: GCA_036172215.1. Taxonomy (NCBI): domain Eukaryota; kingdom Viridiplantae; phylum Streptophyta; class Magnoliopsida; order Ericales; family Theaceae; genus Camellia; species Camellia granthamiana. The sequence goes on along the minus strand of JAXFYN010000377.1, from coordinate 29,398 downwards.
TTTGAATAAATTAGACTGAATATAAATAATGGCTTCCACTCAATAATTTTTAGTGCAAGACAGGGGGCAAATGAAGGGGGGCATAATTATTCAAGCCTATTTGTATGGAACCTCGTTGGATTAGACGAAGGTCCCTACGAGACTGGACGAAGGTCCTTACTGGACTGGACGAAGGTCCCTACTAGACTGGACGAAGGTCCTTACTGGACTGGACGAAGGTCCCTACTCCGTACTCAAGCCTAGTTGTATGGAACCTTGTTGGATTGGACGAAGGTCCCTACTAGACTGGACGAAGGTCCTTACTGGACTGGACGAAGGTCCCTACTCCGTACTCAAGCCTAGTTGTATGGAACCTTGTTGGACTGGACGAAGGTCCCCATTCCGAAGTGGGCTCTCTCTCTCCACTCTATGATGGGCCGAGCTAAGGGATCAGTCTTGGCCCACTCCCCACTCCGAAGAGGGGAAGACCATGGGCCTGGCCCTAGCACCACTCCTCACTCCCCACTCCGAAGAGGGGAAGACCATAGACCTGGCCATAGCACCACTCCCCACTCTGAAGCGGGTAAGTCCATAACATGGGATCCAAGGCTCCCACTCAACGACAACATGAGTGCTAACAGATCAGTCAATACTATGTAAAGTAAAAAGCATGTGGTGTCCGCGAATGACGGATCTTGCTCCCCTCTATTAAAGGATGTGCTACAATCACGGCTGAAGACCAGGCGTAGAAGGAGGGAGCTTGATGAAGAAGTCATATGATCCTTATAAAAGGTAACCGGACTCTCCTTGAAGGGGGATCTTTGAACTCTAAAAAGACACTGGTCTTCTTGATCTTGTCTCTACCAAACTCCGATACTGACTCGACCGTCGGAGGGGTTTCCGACCAACCCCCGGTCGGGTAGCCTAACTATTTGTTCCTTGTGCAGGCCTCCACCATCGGTGCACCAGGGTTCGTCCACAAAGTTCCATCTTACTCTATTGCGGAAACCGGTCCGCACAATTAGTATACCAATTGATGATATGGCAAAATTTAAGAGGTCTTTAATATTTATAATTTGTATAATGAGTGAGGTCAACAATAATACCATAACATATGTTGATACACTAATTAATATACTAATTGATATATATAGCACCACCGTTTCATTTTATTTTCCTCTTCTTCTTAGATTCCTAAACATTTATTATAATGGGTTTTCAACAATTGACACATTAAAATACTAATTGGTTGATGATAAGTAAAATAACATGCCCCACATTCGAACATGACACTTGTATTTATGAAAAATTATTCAATATTCCCGGAGCACCACGTGTTCATACTCCAAACCAATCACTAATTAATTAGCCTCATGTTGTTCCCCCATCCCCAACATAAATCGTGGGCCCTTGTGACTTTCCACCAATCAAAATCTTATGGAGCACCACGTGTCTATAATTCAGGAGTACTGAATAATCACCCTGTATGTAGTAGGGAAAAAAAAATAGTTTGATCATTTAATTCTTTTTTGGTGCACTTTCGAATATTTTTTCATAAACATAATTATTGAATCTTTGAGTCTATTTTTTGGGTACACTTTGGTATATTTTTTGGAACACATAATTATAGAGGCTTTGAATTTTTCGGTAAATTAGTTTCGAATAAGTGATCCCTGTGTTTTAAAAAAATCCAATAATTTGAATAGCGTCATGTAATTTGAATAACATCATGTACTTGAATCAAATTCATTAAGCCATGTACTTTAGCAACCACATCTGATATGGGAAGTACCTCAGATTCTTCTTCTTCTGTCCTTACTATCTTTGGTGGGGCAATTTTTGTTTTTGAGATCTTCTCCGTTTTTTATTCCTGATATCATATGCTTCCCAATTTGAAATCTCGTTTTTAATACATCACCATGTGTGGTAATCACAAAGACTACATAAATACATAGACGTCATCACCATTTTCATTACTGCAATCACAGAGAGAGAGAGAGAGAGAGAGAGAGAATTTACAGACAGAGAGAATATTTGTTGGATCATGGATGGTCCAGGCGCCCGAAACTTCAACGACGAGCAGGTCGTCCCGCCTCCTTGGGTTATAGAACGATTGATCCAGGGCCGCATCGAAGGTTCAAGAAAGCGGCGGAGCCCGGCGGAGGCAGATGACAGTGATTTTTAGTGACTTTTTAACTTTTTGGCCGATCACTGTATATTTCCCTTAGACCCATAAATTTATATTATTGATGCCATTCTGTGGATCAATTGAATCATCCGTTTCACATGAATCAGAAGTCTGGGAAGCAAATAAAGAAGGATCTTCAAACACAACATCTTCTAGAAAACCAGCATTCGGAACATAATGGCCTTCCACTGATCCCCTGGAAAAAGGAATTGCCAGACAAAGGCCAAATCAGTCATATTTCTACTCAAATTGATATTTGAATGTGTGTGTCAAATATGACCCTATATTTACCAAAGTGAGTCCCGGTAGTAGTGAGTTATTCTCAAAGCCTTTCCACGCAAACTAGCTTTTAAAGCTTCAGTACTACTCATGGTTGTAGTCCCAACCTAAACAAAGATGACTCAATATTCATAAAAAAAAAACTTAATATAGGACTTAAACAATTCAGCCAGTAGCAACAGTTCTTAAGGCAAAACAGTTAAAAAACTCACTGCAATTGGAGCTGGGTTGCCAGGCACTTTCACCGCCCATGGCTTCCCAGCTAAAAATGATGGTAGACCCTCTGCGGGTATATAAATGCCAGGGAACATCAAATCTGCTCCTCCAATGATAAAACGCGAAACCTCACCCCCTTTAAGTATAAATGCAGGCAAGAGGTCAGGGACCTTCCAGAGAGCAAAAACTGCCATCATGAAATAGGTAAACGATTGGCACACTGAAAATAAATACACACGGGATATTACTCATGTACACGTTTGTTCGTCACATAATAGACACAACTTTCATATATGAAGAATAATAATAAACATAAAACATTACCAAACACTTTCTCACCATATTTTAAGCAGGTGTTATATGAAATCCCATTTTACCTTGTTGCTTTCAAGTACGAACGGGAAACCTTAATGGTCGTTTACAATGAGTGGGACACATATAAAAGTAAAAATATCAAGATGATATTTAAGTGATCCATGAAAACTACTAGATTGTACTCAGCAATGTTAGCATGAAATATGTTAGATTAAGCTTAATTGTCAACATTAAAATTGACAACACCATGACGCATAAATGGTCCAACGAAGTCCATGTGCACTTTTAACAAGGATAGTAACATCTATATAGTGTAACATTATTCACAATAAAAAAAAGCCAATTGGTCCACTAAATTTAGTTTAGCACCTAGACCCATTATAAAGAGAGTAAGTGCGGGCGAGCGGAAGGAGGTAAAAAGAAAAAGAAAGTGTTTTTAGGTGATGCTTTTAAAACCCTTAACTAACTTGCTCCTCCAACCACAGAAAATTATGTGCCTTCAATATTCTGTCTCGTGTAAAAAAGTGAAGTTTGCATACATGAAATGCCCCATTACTATCTACCAACATAAAAGATCACAGAGGCAACCAAAACAAAGATGCAATAAACTGTCAAATACCTGTAGGGAATATTTCAGTGCCTCGACCATCAACATCAAAAAACATTGGAAAGCTACCTTCAAGACCATACACATGAATTCGGTTTGGGAACTTCGAAACCGTTATTTCTGCCTAAAATACCATTGGTCATAGAAACGATAATACAATGTATCAGAACATAACAAACTTTTATTTAAGGCATCTGAATATCATCTATATACTAAAACCAAACCTGCAAACATGAAGGTTAAATCAAACAATCAATCTTCAATTACAATTTACAAAGCCTGACCACCATGAATCTTTGTCAATGTAATTTTGAGAGTGTTAACTCTACCTAAAATATCACAAGTATAACAAAGATAAACAATGTACCAATACATAAGCATATTCATTTAAGGCACATAGATATTATTTATATTACAAACATAAGCATATGTATGATGGACAACACAAATTCTTCCATATAAAATTTTCAAATCGTGCCAAAAAGAATCTCAAGAAATTGCTTCCTTTAGTATATAAAAGGACAACTAATGCTAAAAGCTCAAACTGCAATTTGAGGGCTACAGTGAGGTGGGTGTAGGGTTCAAACCCAATTATGCATCAAATACCAAAATAACTCAATTGCTCAAATTGACAAGCCAATCATAAGAACTAAGCCAATCAAATATTATTACGATGTATTTTGTATTAATTTGTCCCCCACGCCCCTTCCATTTTCTTTACCCCAATCAGACTTCTTTCTCTCTTCTTCATTTGCTTTTTCTGTCATTTGTTGAGCAGAGGGTTTCCCCTCCTCTACCTCACTGCTCCGCCTCTCTCTCTTTCTCTCCCATGGATACTCAAGCTTTAAGTTTAGAGTGGGAGTTCTTAGAGTGAGATTTTGCAAAATTTTTGTAAATAGAAGTAGGAGATATCGTTGTACTCTTCGCAATGAAATTCTCAAATTCTTGATTCAGTGAGGTTTACATTTTCAGATTTGCTCCTCGTCATCATTTGAGGTAGCGATTATCTCAATATTATTGCTTTAAAATTTATGATGTGGTTATGTTGAGAAAAATGACATGATAGGAGTTATATGGTTTGTATCTATATCATATTATCATTAGATAGTTTATTTGAGAAAAATAATGTTGAAATATTATCTAATCTTTGATTTTCAGAATTTATTTTTTAGAAAACTAAATTAATGTTGATGTTCAAATGTTTAAATGGTTAACTTGGAATTATAGAGTTGTTTTGGGATTAAAAACTATAAAAGTGCTATATTCATGATATTTTATGAATGTTGATATTTTGAAGATTAGGTTTTGTTCATTTTTGTGAAATGGAATGTGGACTTTTGAACTCCCAACCTTAAAAAATGTACTCTGGGGCACATTTCATGATTTTTGATGTAAATATCATACTGATAATATTTCATGATTTATGGGTCTAAGGTAAAATGGGATTTCAGATAACACCTGCTTAAAATATGGTGAGAAAGTGTTTGGTAATGTTTTATGTTTATTATTATTCTTCATATATGAAAGTTGTGTCTATTATGTGACGAACAAACGTGTACGTGAGTAATATCCCGTGTGTATTTATTTTCAGTGTGCCAATCGTTTACCTATTTCATGATGGCAATTTTTGCTCTCTGGAAGGTCCCTGACCTCTTGCCTGCATTTATACTTAAAGGGGGTGAGGTTTCGCGTTTTATCATTGGAGGAGCAGATTTGATGTTCCCTGGCATTTATATACCCGCAGAGGGTCTACCATCATTTTTAGCTGGGAAGCCATGGGCGGTGAAAGTACCTGGCAACCTAGCTCCAATTGCAGTGAGTTTTTTAACTGTTTTGCCTTAAGAACTGTTGCTACTGGCTGAATTGTTTAAGTCCTATATTAAGTTTTTTTTTGATGAATATTGAGTCATCTTTGTTTAGGTTGGGACTACAACCATGAGTAGTACTGAAGCTTTAAAAGCTGGTTTGCGTGGAAAGGCTTTGAGAATAACTCACTACTATTGGGACACACTTTGCTAAATATAGGGTCATATTTGACACACACATTCAAATATCAATTTGAGTAGAAATATGACTGATTTGGCCTTTGTCTGGGAATTCCTTTTTCCAGGGGATCAGTGGAAGGACATTATGTTCCGAATGCTGGTTTTCTAGAAGATGTTGTGTTTGAAGATCCTTCTTTATTTGCTTCCCAGACTTCTGATTCATGTGAAACTGATGATTCAATTGATCCACAGAATGGCATCAATAATATAAATTTATGGGTCTAAGGGAAATAAACCAAAATTTTCCCTCTGATGATTCAATTGATTTTCCCATCTTCCAAGCAGACTCACCAATCCTAACCAACCCCTGCAGCTCAGCCTTGGCTTCCCTTTCTATTTCCTCTTCGAAAAGCCGAAACTCTTCCATGGCACTTTCCATGGCAGAGTCACGCATTGTCATCTTACAGCTATAAACCTTTCAACTTGGGAATGAAGAAAGCTTGTTTCTGCCATTCATTGTGCTTTTCTTTTCACTTATCATCTCCACTACTTAGTAGAGTTAATATACAGCTTGCAGCCTTCATATGCATTTAAACACTGTTCTTCATGTATCATTGACTATGTGGATGACTTCAACCACATTCTAATAGATTTTTGTTTACTTTTTTCCTTTTCAGACAACTCAAACTAGACTGCATGTTCTTAGAATCTCAGCAAATAATTGATTATAGCCTTCTGTTGGGAGTGCATTTTAGAGCTCCTGAGCAACTGCATGCCCTCTTGGAACCCCCTGACACACTACTGCACAAGCATGACAGCTTGCCTCAAATTGATGGTAGTTATCCATTTCCGATACAAACATCTTTTGCTAGAACTTATAGTTATTTTGCTTGGATTTCATGGTTGTATTGTTTCTTTAATTTTTAATTTTTGTGTGCTTGCATAACAATTTGAAATATTTTGGCTCGTGGGGTTATTTTTGTTTTTGTACTCTACTTTCAATGATAATAGTTGACTGCTTCGATCAGTTGTTAGATTGTGATACAGTTAAAATTTGTGCATGAAATTTGAGAGCATACTTATTTAAAGTCTGTGATAGATTTCAGGATGTTCTCAGGTATAACTGGACAATGGCTTACCGATAATTTCTATTGCTTATAGGAAATTATAATACAGGTGTATGAAGAAGCTTCTCTATCTCTAGCTAGTACAAAGATGTGCAACAGCTGAATTTGAGTTACAATAGAGACAATTTGAATGACAAAATGTTTGTTAGTGTAAAGATGGAATGAAAATGGAGGCTTCTAATGATTCTTTACTTATTTTCACCACACTGAATTTTTCTTGCCCTACTCGCAATTTTTGAAATGCACTTACAAAAGAGATTACTCATATGTCACCCAGAAAAATTAAAATTTCAGTACACCTTGATAAAAAATTAGTTGGCCTTAATTGTAGAAATAGTGTATAGACCAAGCTTTCTAAATAAGTATGATCTCTAAATCCAACTTGTTCAAATTTTTGTTGTGCACATAGTAGGATGGCCTTCGGTGTTTGCTGTATATCTGTGAGATTTTGAATCTGGCAGTTTCATGCAGCAAAGAGGGAATTGCCAATCAATGGAAACAACTCGAAATAATTGCAACTTTTATGGAGGTGCAAGTGGGCAGTATCCAGTGCAAGTGAAATTTGTGGTATGGGAACAACTCCCAATTGCACACCATGAAAGTGCAATTATTTTGAGTTGTTTTTACCATTTTTGTGTGTGTGTGTGTGTGTGTGTGCGCGTGCGCGCAATTGATAGAAAACCTTTCCATGCATTTGCCTCGCAATCTTTCTTTTCCTCTTTGCTATGATTATGCATCTCTTCTTATCTTTTGATCCCAAGGGTAGTCCTGATTTCATAATTCACCATCAATTATTGTTCTAATGAGATCTTAATTACTTAAAAAATCAACATGATCATAATTACTAAACTAGGCAATACTCTTTAACTTTGGTTTTCTTCATCTTTTAGTTTGCAGTTTATGTTCTACTTCATTTAGGTGAAATCTCTCAAGGGGAGATCTTGATTCCTCCAAAGGGTCTGCTCTTAGTTACTCATGAACCAAGCTTTGTCAGCTTTGCACCAGGTCCTCACATTAGAGGAAATACTTTGAGAGCATTCTCTGTGGGGGACAAGGAAGTTGATCTTCTTCTGCCTGGTAATGCAAGGTAGTTTCTTGTGTTTTCAATTTATTTAGCTTGTAACTGAGGGTGGACTTTGGCCATTGGATAAAGTTGCTCTATGCAGCCTGGGAGTCATGGGTTCGAAATATTCAAATACGGAAATAGCCCATTCTCACATGAGGGTAAGGCTACATATATTTATTTGAACCTCCCTGGATCCTGTAGTAGCGGGATCCTTGGGCACTGGGTCACTTTTCATTGAGCTAGTAATTGAAATATTGCTACCTTTAGGCTTTGGTTGTGATGCAGGAAATGGAAAATAATATGCAATGAAAAGCCTTTGTTGTCCGGTTACTGTGGAAAATAGTCAAGAAGATAAAATAGAAGAAATTCTTAATTTTAGATGTCATTTTTCTTTTTTATTTTTAACAATTTGGAGAAGTTTTTAATTATAATTTCAGCTAAGTAGAGGAGATATGAAGGATAACAGTTTTCCATTTCCTTTTCCTTTTTCTATACCATTTCACCAAATGAGTTTTTATTAACAGTCTTTCCAATTTTTGTAAATATCAACAGAAAGCAATAACCTCTATCATTATTTAATTGCCAATTACCTTCAATTTGTTCAGGTTACGAGTGCTGCTAGGAGTGAACATGCCAGCTCAGGCTATTCGCAAGCTTCAGCAGGAGGAGACTGATTCAGCAGAAATCGAACTTTTTGAGGTTTATGATGTTGTTCTCTACCTAGGCATAATTGATATATTGCAGGAATACAACCTGAAAAAGAAAATAGAGCACGCGTACAAGTCACTGCAATATGATCCCGAATCAATCTCTGTTGTTGAACCAAAGCTGTATTCTAGGCGTTTCTCTGTTGTTGAACCAATCTTGACAGTTAAACCATCTGGATGATTAAATCCATTGTGCAAGCACTTGACCATCATTGTAGGTGGGACCCCAGCAAATCCCTTATCCTCCCCACAAATAAAGCGGCGCCCATTCTTTGGATGATCTAAAATGTAGGCAGCAACTTCCCTCAATGCACCTTCCCCGACTCTTGTTCCCTTCTTTAGTCCTTTCCCATCCACTGAAATAGGCAGCCCTCGAGGGCTGTTCATAGCCATAGGCTCCTCATCTACTGGCTTAAAAACAGATATATACTTTTTCCCCAATGCATCAAGCATAAAATATGCTCCACCTGTACCTTCTGAAGACCTAATTGGATAGTTCCCTCTATCTAACCCATCAAATGTTGAGTTAAGCAAATTCTCAAGGACCAAAGGTATTTCAATATTCCGATTAACAATCAGGTTGTTCACAGCCATAGGCTCCTCATCTACTGGCTTAAAAACAGATATATACTTTTTCCCCCATGCATCAAGCATAAAATATGCTCCACCTGTACCTTTTGAAGACATAATTGGATAGTTCCCTCTATCTAACCCATCACATGTTGACCATCCATATTTATAGGGTTTCGTAATTACGATTTTGAAAACAGATTTTGAAAAAGACAGAACAATGTCATAATCCGATTGACTCTTTTAATACTCTAATTTGTGAGGTATGCTGAATGATTTACCCGATTTTATTCCAATCTGGAACCAAAAAAATTGTGAGAATTTTCGACAATGGTACAACATATCTGCTAATCCAATAAACAAGGGGCAAAAAAATTCAAGCTCCCATAGCTTTAGTTTTTATGGATGGACCAGGACTACAACCGTATTTTGTAATCCAAATCCCTTGAACAAGAAACAAAATAAGCACAATATTGATTTGAAAAAGTAAACAATAAATAACACAAGATTGGAAAATTACCAGAAACAGAAGCTAAACAAGCTGCTCTCTCAGTTTTTATGGATGGACCAGGACTACAACCTTATTTTGTAATCCAAATCCCTTGAACAGGAAACAAAATAAGCACAATATTGATTTGAAAAAGTAAACAATAAATAACACAAGATTGGAAAATTACCAGAAACAGAAACTAAACAAGCTGCTCTCTCAGTTTTTATGGATGGACCAGGACTACATCCTTATTTTGTAATCCAAATCCCTTGAACAGGAAACAAAATAAGCACAATATTGATTTGAAAAAGTAAACAATAAATAACACAAGATTGGAAAATTACCAGAAACAGAAACTAAACAAGCTGCTCTCTCAGTTTTTATGGATGGACCAGGACTACAATCTTATTTTGTAATCTAAATCCCTTGAACAGGAAACAAAATAAGCACAATATTGATTTGAAAAAGTAAACAATAAATAACACAAGATTGGAAAATTACCAGAAACAGAAACTAAACAAGTTGCTCTCTCCATAAACCTTAGCTATCATAAGTACATATTATTTAAGACAATGACTTTGTCCTCAATACAAGTTCAATAAATTGTATATCAAACCCAAAAAATAGAGAGGATAATGTGGCAAATGAATCAAGGTATGAACTTAATGTTCAACCTCTTCAAGTTATTTGTGCATTAACTGCTGAAATAAATGAAAATAACAAATAACCCAAGAAAATTATATTTGGCAATGTACGGTAACATATGTGCATATAGACATGCATTTACCCAATTTTCTCCATGGACATTTTTTTGGCAATCTTCTCAAGGTGGTGATCCATGATGTGGGAGACTGCTTCCATGAAAGCGGCTTCGCTTGTGCCAGGGAGCATAGAATCCAATGCTTCTTGGACAATCTCCTCGATCACAGATTCCTTCTTCAAGCTTTCCCTGCACATGATGCTTCCGATGGCAAAGGGAGTAAGCCCTCGCTCCATCCCTTTCTATAGAAGCATGGTGGAGATACGGAGCGTGCGCGCGCATTCAAGCGGCAGATCCCATCCGTATAAGTTTAGGAGGGCAATGTCTTCTTCAGCATCCAGTGATTTTATGTACTCAATAGTGTCCGCATTGTAAGGCTTGCGAGCTTGTGGCCAATACAGCCAGTCAAACGTGCAATCTTCGAACTGCAGTGACAAAAAAAATTTGAGCGCAACTAATAAAGCCAAGGCATTTACTGACATACATAAAGCTAAAAAAGTTATCAAAAAGTTTCAGACACGGCAATTCTCCAAATCAATCAATTGGATTCCTAACTAGTAAAGACAATGACAATTTGAAGCTTGTGAAAATATTTGTTCTTGTCAATCAGAAAAACTAGCCATATAAACAAACAGCGTAGAAAAAAAAGCTTTTAGACAAATCTAACAAAGAAAGTATGGCAGCTTAAGCAGGGATTAATTTTCGAGGGAGGAAAGGGATTTTCCTTGAATAACTTTTCATCCACATAGTATAAAAGGTATTGATGAGATTGTGAGGAGAACGGCTGTTGAGTTTTCAAAATGTTGTAGAAAAATTTGTATGCAAGTAAAATGGGCATGAAAAGGAAAGAACAGAAAATTTCTTGCATCTCAGAAATGGCCTTTCTTTGGGGAAACAAAATTCATGAGTCAACTTTCTATTGAAGAGTTTGTAGAGGTGACATATTCAAGTTAAGTTATTTAGGGAATTGTATCTTTATTTATTTTCTTTGTTGCTCTAATTTCTTCAATTTGTACGTCTTACATGTAGATTATTGCACATCCTGGGAAACATTTATTTTATTATCTGCCAAACTTATCTACATAAATTCCAAGCAACTAGATAGACAAATAACATATAAATTCACCATGTCACCATTCAAAATGCATTCCAAATCCTTACAAAAATATTTGATGAGACTTGAATTTTATTGTCATAACTACTAAACTTCAATTTTATATAGAAAAAAAAAAGCTAGGAAAGCCATACCATTGACAAAAGCACTCAAGAATGAAGCTAATAAATCCATAAATAGCAAAAGTTATGAGTGTTGAAATTAATACAATAATCAAGCAAAAAATGAAACACAAAAAGAGGAAGAAGAGTACTCACGCTGTCAGGAAAGCAATATCTATGATCAATTGGAATCAGCACAGTTCGGCCATCTTCACCTTTGCTCATCAAAATGTTCCCAGCATGCCTATCTGCATTTTCCATCCTTATATCCAACACAGAGATTTTATGTACCTCCTCCACTGGGAAAGCACTAGGACCCATGTCCTCACAACTTCCATGGTTCTCCATGAACATCTGCAAAGACCCAATCTTGACAGTTAAACCATCTAGATGATTAAATCCATTGTGCAAGCACTTGACCATCATTGTAGGTGGGACCCCAGCAAATCCCTTATCCTCCCCACAACTAAAGCGGCGCCCATTCTTTGGGTTATCTAAAATGTAGGCATCAACTTTCCTCAATGCACCTTTCCCGACTCTTGTTCCCTTCTTTAGTCCTTCCCCGTCCACTGAAATAGGCAGCCCTCGAGGGTTGTTCACAGCCATAGGCTCCTCATCTACTGGCTTAAAAACAGATATATACTTTTTCCCCAATGCATCAAGCATAAAATATGCTCCACCTGTACCTTCTGAAGACCTAATTGGATAGTTCCCTCTATCTAACCCATCAAATGTTGAGTTAAGCAAATTCTCAAGGACCAAAGGTATTTCAATATTCCGATTAACAATCAGGTTGTTCACAGCCATAGGCTCCTCATCTACTGGCTTAAAAACAGATATATACTTTTCCCCCCATGCATCAAGCATAAAATATGCTCCACCTGCACCTTCTGAAGACATAATTGGATAGTTCCCTCTATCTAACCCATCAAATGTGGACCATCCATATTTATAGGGTTTCATAATTACGATTTTGAAAACAGATTTTGAAAAAGACAGAACAATGTCATAATCCGATTGACTCTTTTAATACTCTAATTTGTGAGGTATGCTGAATGATTTACCCGATTTTATTCCAATCTGGAACCAAAAAAATTGTGAGAATTTTCGGAATAAACAAGGGGCAAAAAAATTCAAGCTCCCATAGCTTTAGTTTTTATGGATGGACTAGGACTACAACCTTATTTTGTAATCCAAATCCCTTGAACAGGAAACAAAATAAGCACAATATTGATTTGAAAAAGTAAACAATAAATAACACAAGATTGAAAAATTACCAGAAACAGAAACTAAACAAGCTACTCTCTCAGTTTTTATGGATGGACCAGGACTACAACCTTATTTTGTAATCCAAATCCCTTGAACAGGAAACAAAATAAGCACAATATTGATTTGAAAAAGTAAACAATAAATAACCCAAGAGAAACTAAACAAGCTGTTCTCTCAGTTTTTATGGATGGACCAAGACTACAACCTTATTTTGTAATCCAAATCCCTTGAACAGGAAACAAAATAAGCACAATATTGATTTGAAAAAGTAAACAATAAATAACACAAGATTGGAAAATTACCAGAAACAGAAACTAAACAAGCTACTCTCTCCATAAACCTTAACTATCATAAGTACATATTATTTAAGACAATGACTTTGTCCTCAATACAAGTTCAACAAATTGTGTATCAAACCCAAAAAATAGAGAGGATAATGTGGCAAATGAATCAAGGTATGAACTTAATGTTCAATCTCTTCAAGTTATTTGTGCATTAACTGCTGAAATAATTGAAAATAACAAATAACCCAAGAAAATTATATTTGGCAATGTACGGTAACATATGTGCATATAGACATGCATTTACCCAATTTTCTCCATGGACATTTTTTTGGCAATCTTCTCAAGGTGGTGATCCATGATGTGGGAGACTGCTTCCATGAAAGCGACTTCGCTTGTGCCAGGGAGCATAGAATCCAATGCTTCTTGGACAATCTCCTCGATCACAGATTCCTTCTTCAAGCTTTCCCTGCACATGATGCTTCCGATGGCAAAGGGAATAAGCCCTCGCTCCATCCCTTTCTATAGAAGCATGGTGGAGATACGGAGCGTGCGCGCGCATTCAAGCGACAGATCCCATCCGTATAAGTTCAGGAGGGCAATGTCTTCTTCAGCATCCAGTGATTTTATGTACTCAATAGTGTCCGCATTGTAAGGCTTGCGAGCTTGTGGCCAATACAGCCAGTCAAACGTGCAATCTTCGAACTGCAGTGACAAAAAAAATTTGAGCGCAACTAATAAAGCCAAGGCATTTACTGACATACATAAAGCTAAAAAAGTTATCAAAAAGTTTCAGACACAGCAATTCTCCAAATCAATCAATTGGATTCCTAACTAGTAAAGACAATGACAATTTGAAGCTTGTGAAAATATTTGTTCTTGTCAATCAGAAAAACTAGCCATATAAACAAACAGCACAGAAAAAAAAGCTTTTAGACAAATCTAACAAAGAAAGTATGGTAGCTTAAGCAGGGATTAATTTTCGAGGGAGGAAAGGGATTTTCCTTGAATAACTTTTTATCCACATAGTATAAAAGGTATTGATGAGATTGTGAGGAGAACGGCTGTTGAGTTTTCAAAATGTTGTAGAAAAATTTGTATGCAAGTAAAATGGGCATGAAAAGGAAAGAACAGAAAATTTCTTGTTTGGGGAAGCAAAATTCATGAGTCAACTTTCTATTGAAGAGTTTGTAGAGGTGACATATTCAAGTTAAGTTATTTAGGGAATTGTATTTTTATTTATTTTCTTTGTTGCTCTAATTTCTTCAATTTGTACGTCTTACATGTAGATTATTGCACATCCTGGGAAACATTTATTTTATTATCTACCAAACTTATCTACATAAATTCCAAGCAACTAGATAAACAAATAACATATAAATTCACCATGTCACCATTCAAAATGCATTCCAGATCCTTACAAAAATATTTGATGAGACTTGAATTTTATTGTCTTAACTACTAAACTTCAATTTTATTTAGAAAAAAGAAAGCTAGGGAAGCCATACCATTGACAAAAGCACTCAAGAATGAAGCTAATAAATCCATAAATAGCAGAAGTTATGAGTGTTGAAATTAATACAATAATCAAGCAAAAAATGAAACACAAAAAAAGGAAGAAGAGTACTCACGCTCTCAGGAAAGCAATATCCATGATCAATTGGAATCAGCACAGTTCGGCCATCTTCACCTTTGCTCATGAAAATGTTCCCAGCATGCCTATCTGCATTTGCCATCCTTATATCCAACACAGAGATTTTATGTACCTCCTCCACTGGGAAAGCACTAGGACCCATGTCCTCACAACTTCCATGGTTCTCCATGAACATCTGCAAAGACCCAATCTTGACAGTTAAACCATCTGGGTGATTAAATCCATCGTGCAAGCACTTGACCATCATTGTAGGTAGGACCCTAGCAAATCCCTTATCCTCTCCACAAATAAAGCGGCGCCCATTCTTTGGATGATCTAAAATGTAGGCAGCAACTTCCCTCAATGCACGTTCCCCGACTCTTGTTCCCTTCTTTAGTCCTTCCCCATCCACTAAAATAGGTAGCCCTCGAGGGTTGTTCACAGCCATAGGCTCCTCATCTACTGGCTTAAAAACAGATATATACTTTTTTCCCAATGCATCAAGCATAAAATATGCTCCACCTGTACCTTCTGAAGACCTAATTGGATAGTTCCCTCTATCTAACCCATCAAATGTTGAGTTAAGCAAATTCTCAAGGACCAAAGGTATTTCAATATTCCGATTAACAATCAGGTTGTTCACAGCCATAGGCTCCTCATCTACTGGCTTAAAAACAGATATATACTTTTTCCCCAATGCATCAAGCATAAAATATGCTCCACCTATACCTTCTGAAGACATAATTGGATAGTTCCCTCTATCTAACCCATCAAATGTTGACCATCCATATTTATAGGGTTTCGTAATTACGATGTATTACGAAATTAGCTGTCCCTTGCCTTATAGAGATTTCCCTTACCTTTTGTCATTTAGATTTCCCTTACCTTATATGTCATTTATGGTAAAAAATTAGCTTATGTGTCATTTAGATTTTCCTTACCTTTTGCTTTTCTTTTTTCAAATTTCTATCTAAATTCATGTTTCAAAACACAACATAAAAAAATAATAAAAAATACATTACAAATGGAATTATCATTCAATATTGTAAAAGGATGGTCATTCAATAAGGAAACAAAATGAATGATCATTCTTGTTAGAAATGGGCGCCCATGTGGCATGACCATTTCAATGCTTTGAATTTATAACTGTAACTCCTGCGTTAATGGGGTTTGTAACTCCTGCATTAATGGAGTTTGTAACTCCTGCTTTTATTGCAGAGGTTAATGGTGCATTAATGACCAGCCATAAGGCTGGAGGCTTTTCCTCTCTCCCCTATACATGTATAAATTGAGACCCTCCTGTCAAGTCTAATACACAGAAATTTCCCATATTCTGACTCTCTCCCAAAAACAACGATCAAAGCCGTTTGCACTGTGATTTGTATGGGTGATATTCACTGTTGTAATATCACCCCACTGCTGGGTTGACTGATCAGATTCAGGAAGCACGTGATTTACCCACGAGATCCTTTCTATTCAGACTCTGCAGGAAAGGTATGACCATAATTTTTATTCCGCTGCATTATACTGCTGATTTACATTGGTATCAAAGCACAGTTGGGTATTTTCGTGTTTTCTTAATCATGTATATATATATGTATATATGTACACATTATATAGCATGAATTGTTTGTAAATTTACATTAAGATGCTATTGTATGGAATTTATCATGCTTTGTATATGCCATAGTAAGTGGGAGGTTATTCGGTTGAGAGAAATCTTTGTAGATTAACTCCTGAAAACCAATATTTTGCACATAAATTAAATTAAATTTTGGATAATTGTCACTTGTGGTGCAAGAGATGATTACGAGCATAGCGGATTTTCGATCTTGCGACTTGTGTAATATTGTCACTATTTAATTTAGATTTTTGTGGCAAAATTATATTATGCTAATCAAATTAATCCCAATGCGAATTTCTTTCTAAATTGACTTAGCTTATGGAAGTTAATTGGTTGACCTAGACGTAGTAAATATGTTCAAATGTGAACAATGTAATCCCATTCTTTAGATGAGCAAAAGTCTTGGAAACTTTAGGTCAAACCTTAATTGAGCCAAAGTAAGGAAACATGACTCAAAGTCGCTGTGGTTTTGTTGCCTTATTTGGCACAATAAAAACTAGTGTGTGCGCTATGGTTAGCGGCATGCTACGTAGTTTTGGTTGGCGAGTTTTGGAGTTATGAAATTAATGAGCCCTCAATAGATCTGTATATGATCTTGACTATTGAGCTGCGCGGATTGACTTTGTAATTTGACTTGTAAATAATGTTACATCATTGGATGAAGTAATATTCAAGAGTCACGTCATCCAAGAAATGCAAGCTTAAATAAATTAGTCATTAAGTGTAAGACGAGTAGCCAGTATGAGCAGTGTTTTGCTCTCTACCCAATAATTGGGAGTGGATGGAGCAAAATTTCATGCACTATAATAGTGTGCGTTGAAATATCACGTGAAGTTAAAAGATTAGCACTTAGAAGCTGCGAAATCTATTAACACTAAGTGAAAAGATTAGTGCTTAGAAGTTGCAAAATCTATTAGCACTATGTGAAAAGATTAGCGCTTAGAAGCTGCAAAATCTATTAAGACTAAATGAAAATTTTAGAGCTTAGTGGCTGCAAAATCTATTAGCATTGCCAACTTGTCTAAGTCTGGACACTTACTGTTTCCACACTTGAGTGTGAGACATGAGGAGGGGCTTCTTTGTATGATTCCTTAGCTAGGCTAACGTTTTTTGAATAACGTTTACCACTAAGCGCAAACGTTGCAGCATAGTAATGAAAAGGTCAAGGCCGACAAGGTTGTTATGACTCTAAGAATTTGACGCATCGCTTGTGAGAGCATTGTGTTGAATTAGACTCTTTAGCCTAATTCCCGCTTAAGTTACTTCAAGAGCTGTCAAAGATTGATAGCTTATTCTCTCCTTCTTGTGGATAGTAGAATTAATTGTAAGTAACTATGAAGCGAGAAATAGATATGGCAATAGGAGTATCGTCATCTTTCAACTAGATACATTAAAGTGTATGGAGAATAAAATTGACTTGAAGGTGCAGGGGATTAGCACTTACTAGTTAATTTTGCGACTTAGGCGCATTTGATATCTCCATGACATCCTTTTATGATCTAGTGAATATGAATTAGTCCTGAGTCATTATCTAGTTGGGCCTAAACCTTTTAAACTTATCTTCCAAAACTCACACATTAAGATGATTGGAATTAGTTTATGACATTGGTCATGAACCGGTGGCTTATTATACTTAATCATATTAATGAGATGATGACACGATGGTTTGAGTAGGCCTTCTCGGGCCCACTCGCTTGTGACATCCTGCTCTCATATGAATGTGTAACTTTGTTTGCAATGGTTGCGCACAAGTAAGTAGGAAAGTTGGCGCATTTTAGTCCACTATGATATTTGTGACTAGATATGTGTAAGGGTATGATAGCTAAGCCTCAATCTCGATACATTTATAGATTATGATACGCATCTGAGTCAAGACTATTTGATCTCCCATAAATCAAAAGTTTTGAGATGATTTTTGGCATTGCACATATGAGGTTGAGATCAATTAGATAATAGCTTTTGTGCTTTTAGTTTTGATCAAGGTGGCGAGTATCTATTTGAGTTATTTTTAGAAAACTCTGTGAAGAGAAATGGATGCTTAGAAAATTGATTATTCCTAATACTTAACAACACAATGGTGTAGTAGAGATAAGGAATTAAATATTGTTAATGTTAGGTGGATAATGGCGCAAAATGTTTCCCAATTGAGAATTGCACTAGTTTGTTGCCTATATCCCTAACTGAGTGCCCTCCATATCAGATTTTACACTCCATTTGAGTAATGGGTTAGCGGAGAGCCATCTATGGGCAATTTGTAACCGTTAAGCAGCTTATCTTTATTTTACTTCTCATAAAATTGTAAAGTTAAGACCTAGGGTTCTATAGCGCATTATTGTATGCTGTCTTATAAACACATAGGGTCGTGTGGCGCATTATTGTATGCGGTCATATAAATCCTCCGGGTCATGTGCATATAGGTAAGCAGCTTTGTGGCAGTGTAACTAAGTCACATAAAGTTTTCTTAGTAAAAGTGACGTGAATAGAGTTTTTGGAACTCTATAAGATAGAGAATTCTAAGCATAGCGCTCTATATAGCCTAGTTGAGAATGGAAAGAAATTTCCAATATCCTAGGGACAGTGGAAGCGATGTGCCTACTAATGGATTACTTCATTAGAGAAAAATACTCTACATTCTTAGTTGCGTGATAGCGAATGTAAAAATTTTCCACGTCATCACTGGGTGATTGAGAAGGAAACATTCATGATTGCTCCGCAAGATGATAAAGAGCCTAGGATAATGCCAAAGGCTCTAGTCTCCTGTTTTTAGAAAGTGGATTAATGTTGCGCAGTTTAAGACAAAGTCTTTGAGGATTAACCATTTCTATAATTTGGTTGACTTTCCATTATGACGCGAAACTGTTCTAAAGTTATGCGTAATTTGGATAGTCATTGTTGAGGCATAAGGCTTGCTAGATACCGAAAAGTCGCACCATTGAGGAAGGTGTAGACCATGAGAAGACTTCCTCCTGGGGAATGAAGTTATTTCGACTTAGGCTATGATTGACATATGTTCGGAACATTGATTTATGAACGTTGTGACCTAACTTCTCATTGGAGAATTGGATAAGTAGATCCGTAGGGATTTACCTTCTGCTTTTATGGTGAAAAGTTAGGAGCACAAAAAGGTTGCTAGTTTCAACAAATCTTTTACAGCCTAAAACAGTTATCCAAATAGTGGTTCTTAGATTTCGTTAAGCCATGATAGGCCGACGATGATCGATGAAGACCACTGAGGCATGATCAATGGTCCAAAAAGAACTTTTTCCTTACTTAGTCGTTATGAGCCAGGAATTTATAAGGTTGTCGCCACCTAGGGTGGGCAGTCCTTTATTTTAGATATAATGGACATGGGTGATGTAATTTATATGCTCGGATGAACGATCCTTAGGGATTGTTTTGGGAAAATTCTCGGTTTGTCTTTAATGACTTACATAAGGAATATCCTAGAATGATTCTAGATACAAAATTGCAAACCCATTGACTTACCTATCGGATTGTCTTTGGGAGAAACAGATGACCTATATTCCTTGATCTTTTCTTTGTTGTGGGAGTCTAAAGTACGCTATGTGGGCGTATTCGGCATGAAAAGTGTTATCTTTGGTAAATGGTCAACTGAGTTGTTTAGACATTGACCTTGCTCATTAGACTGTGGATAGAATGCTTAACTAGTAATATATTAATTTGCTCATTGTAAGATTCAATGCGCTAGTTGGGCGCATCAAGAATGAACGCAAATTGGTCACCAAAGCATCTTTAGAGAGGTAATTGCGCAATAGGTAGTGATCTTGAACCACTTCATGTGAGGCGCAAATGGTGGATTTCGTTGTATATGCTTATCGCAAGAGGTGCTGATAAGGCTTATGCTTGGAATCTATAATTGCGCAGACTGTGGTCATTTTTTAGAAAAATCGATCACTTATTTGTTATGAAATGATGGGATGTTGACACTATTATGATTTGTGTCATAATGATTAGCAGATGATGATGTCAGCAGGAAAGATTGGCTCACTCACATGAGCAATCGCCCTTGGCGCTTGGGAGCGAGCAAGGATGAGACTAGTGGTTAATTTTTGGAGCCAAGAGAGACTTAAATTATCCACTATGCATGTCGCCTTAGTTACAACTAAGATGAGGTCGTGTTAAGGACCAAACATGGATGTTAGTACCCACTTTCCATGTTGTGCCTGTTATGATTAGCCAGATGCGAGATCTCATTTGGCGCCTAGAAGGCGAGCAAATAGAGAATTCGGGTTAGGCACTAGAAAGCGACTAGACTAATATCTGTACGGTGTATCGAGGATGACATCACTCTTTTGGAAGAGTTACTCCACCGTAACATGTATTCATACTATATGTGCTTGGCGACTAAGTAATGAGGTGAGAGAATGGATCCCTGTTTCCTCACCGTGTGAGTCTTACGTGTCATTATTGATATGACTTTCATTTATATACCCTTTTGTGACTTTTGACTATGTCATAAGATAAGGGGTTGATGTTCTGCTACTTTGGTATCTTGCCTGCGGTCATGTATGATTCAGCCTTAAGGGACATCACTGGGAAAGCGGTCAATCCTAAACTAAATGGCATGAGGGCAAAGGGAAGATCATCTAGTATTACACCACTGTTGTATATTCACTGCCGGCAACTCACATCGCTCTGTATGAGAGGCGGATTGAGTGTGAATATATTGCAAGAATTGAGAGGGTCAAACATGCTCTTTTTGAGGGATTAGAGATGTTTTTTTTGGACCGGTGTAATTAGATGGGTCTGGGGTACATGAGACACTATTTCTGTTTTTTTTGGGTTGATGTCTCTATGCTGACTCATATTGAGTTTCTAGTATAGAACTCCCACATGCAGGTGTTCTCAGCGGTCGCACGGTGCATTGGCTAGTATGAGATTGTTCATTTTTTTGGGAGATTGAGATAGAGATGTGGCAGTGTCATGCCAACTCATGTGCAAGTGAGAGATGTTAGAAATGAGCGCCCATGTGGCATGACCATTTCAATGCTTTGAATTTATAACTGTAACTCCTGCATTAATGAGGTTTGTAACTCCTGCTTTTATTGCAGAGGTTAATGGTGCATTAATGACCAGCCATAAAGGCTGGAGGCTTTTCCTCTCTCCCCTGTACATATATAAATTGAGACCCTCCTATCAAGTCTAATACACAAAAATTTTCCATATTCTGACTCTCTCCCAAAAACAACGATCAAAGCCGTTTGCACTGTGATTTGTGTGGGTGATATTCACTGTTGTAATATCACCCCACTGTTGGGTTGACTGATCAGATTCAGGAAGCACGTGATTTACCCACGAGATCCTTTCTATTCAGACTCTACAGGAAAGGTATGACCATAATTTTTATTCCGCTGCGTTATACTGCTGATTTACAATTCTATTCCAATTCGCCTTCATAATTAGATTGTCCAATTCGCCTTCTAGAAAATTTGAAAAAGAAAAGCAAAAGGTAAGGGAAATCTAAATGACATATAAGCTAATTTTTTACCTGAAATGACATATAAGGTAGGAAATCTAAATAACAAAAGGTAAGGGAAATCTCTTACCTAAAAGAAAGAAAAAAAAAAAAAAAAAACAGCAATACTCAATTTTTTAATTTTGGTTTTTTTGATTTAATGAATTGGTTTAAGGGGCATGCACCAATAAATCCCAAATTTGTATCTTGTAACCCATTTGGTCCTATGAATTTTCTTATGAACCGTTAGGTCCTATCCCAATGTTAATGACCATTGAACATCATCGACATCAAATCATCAACATTAAACATCATCAAACATTAAACATTAAACATCATCATCAACATTAAACAATAAACATCATCAAACATTAAACATTAAACATTATTCATCATCAACATCAAACATCATTGGCGAGAGAGATATTCGAAGGCATAGGAACACTGGGGGACCCAACTCCGAACTGGGTACCCACCAAATCGATCTGAAAGAAGAAGATGATCGTCAACATTTAGGGCTTTTATATATAGATATATATGATCGACATTGATTATATATATATATGATCGTCATTTAGGGCTTTTGAGTTAACATTCGGTTTTTTTTTTTTTTTACATTGATCGACATCTAGGGCTTTTATATATATATATATGTGATCGCGTATCTGTTTGTGTTTTGAATTGTAATCGAGACTGTAGGAGGAATTGATCTAGAAATTAATGATGTTCACATATTTTTTTTTTTTAATGATGTTTTGTTAATGTTGCTAATGTAGCTAACGTTTTGATGATGTTAATAATGTTGTTGATGTTGTTGATGTAGATAGTGGGACTAAATGGTGCATAAGAAAATTCATAGGACTAAATGGTTCAACTTTCTATCATATAGGATTTACTGGTAATTTTTCCTAGTTAAAAACCCTTAAATACCGATTACATATTTTAATAGTCTGCAAGTGTATATATATATGGAACTTCATTACATATGTAAGTATATATTTGTTTATCTATGCATAGGTCTATAGTGTAAATAGAATCCCCCCCTGATTTCCTCTGTATCAAAAAAAAAATAGAATCCCCCCACTTTAATACGAGCTTCGATCAAGAATGGAAGCAGATCAATACTTCGATCCTACCCCCAATTTTGCTTCCCTATCTGAAGATACGGGCTTTAATTCGTTGTTTCACGAGACTATAAGTATGGGATGGGAGCCATCACTGAAATCGCAGAACCAAACCCAGACTCACAAATGGATTGTCGCAACTTCGCTTACGCGGTGGGAGGGGGGGTCGTCCCCCCTGGGCGGGTTACTGAGGGGTCAGCCACAATGATCGACCCGCCGGAAACTTCGCGAAAACACCGGAGGGCGGAGGCGGACATCAATGATCGCCCCCAGAAGAAGAGGAGGATCGACCGCGATGGAAGATCCGCGGACTGTTTTTTGGGTGCTGAATAGACCGTGGACTTGATCTTCGTGGTGTTTTTTGTATATAAATAATGTGGTATTTTTTTACCGTTTGTTTCCGATCATGTGTTTCAATTTTTATATATAAATAAAGTGGTATTTTCTTTCCCTTCGTTTCTTATAATCTGTTTCAATTTTTAATAATTGTAACACAATCCAATCAATTATCCAAACTTTTTTTGAATCACAAAATATGTGACACTATTATAAAAATATTTGATTTATCATAAAAATATGCAAGTTTATTTTAAATCATAAAATGTCATAATATTGTTAAAAAAAATTATGTAACATTTGACACAAAATTGCGGAATCCCTTCCATCTATTATATGTTAAAATATATTCTTGTGGTTAATGTTATATTAAGGATTAAAAAATAAAATCAATCAAATTAGGATTGAGATCATCACCATTATATCATCCAACAGTTGTAAAAAAAATCACCTTAATGAGTGTAATGACTTTTTCCTAATTTGAAAAATGATAAATTCATATGTCTATTTTATTTATAGTCATTAGATATATAATTTGTAATGAAGAGAATTTAGATGTCAAAAAGTGCTATGTTCAGTGCCCATTTCACCTATGATCTTTGAAAAATTCGATTGCACATGTTGTATATATATAAAATTTTACAATTACAAAAAGTGGCAATGTTGTATTTATATATGAATAAAATTGTGATGATCTATCCTTTCTTAAATATGTTAAAAACATTTCCAACTTCAATTTCATTTTTGACAGTGTTTGTTTAACATCAAAACAGTAACAAAATTAATTATGAGTAACTTGTTATTAAAAACAGTTTGATCTATCCTTTTATTTGAAAATGACTTGAAAAATGCATCAAGTCGGGACACCAAGAAATTGATATTTAAATGTGCCAAACATTCCTAAACAGTGGCACTAGGAAATCTGGAGAAATTTGTAGTTTTTAAGAGAGAGTCTCGTTTCCAGTATCTGAAAAATGCTTTCTGAATTTTTGGCACATTTAAATATCAATTTCTTGGTAACAGAAAGGCAAATTCAGAAAGCATTTTTCAGATACTGGAAACGAGACTCTCTCTTAAAAACTACAAATTTCTCCAGATTTCCTAGTGCCACTGTTTAGGAATGTTTGGCACATTTAAATATCAATTTCTTGGTGTCCCGACTTGATGCATTTTTCAAGTCATTTTCAAATAAAAGGATAGATCAAACTGTTTTTAATAACAAGTTACTCATAATTAATTTTGTTACTGTTTTGATGTTAAACAAACACTGTCAAAAATGAAATTGAAGTTGGAAATGTTTTTAACATATTTAAGAAAGGATAGATCATCACAATTTTATTCATATATAAATACAACATTGCCACTTTTTGTAATTGTAAAATTTTATATATATACAACATGTGCAATCGAATTTTTCAAAGATCATAGGTGAAATGGGCACTGAACATAGCACTTTTTGACATCTAAATTCTCTTCATTACAAATTATATATCTAATGACTATAAATAAAATAGACATATGAATTTATCATTTTTCAAATTAGGAAAAAGTCATTACGCTCATTAAGGTGATTTTTTTTACAACTGTTGGATGATATAATGGTGATGATCTCAATCCTAATTTGATTGATTTTATTTTTTAATCCTTAATATAACATTAACCACAAGAATATATTTTAACATATAATAGATGGAAGGGATTCCGCAATTTTGTGTCAAATGTTACATAATTTTTTTTTAACAATATTATGACATTTTATGATTTAAAATGAACTTGCATATTTTTATGATAAATCAAATATTTTTATAATAGTGTCACATATTTTGTGATTCAAAAAAAGTTTGGATAATTGATTGGATTGTGTTACAATTATTAAAAATTGAAACAGATTATAAGAAACGAAGGGAAAGAAAATACCACTTTATTTATATATAAAAATTGAAACACATGATCAGAAACAAACGGTAAAAAAATACCACATTATTTATATACAAAAAACACCACGAAGATCAAGTCCACGGTCTATTCAGCACCCAAAAAACAGTCCACGGATCTTCCATCGCGGTCGATCCTCCTCTTCTTCTGGGGGCGATCATTGATGTCCGCCTCCGCCCTCCGGCGTTTTCGCGAAGTTTCCGGCGGGTCGATCATTGTGGCTGACCCCTCAGTAACCTGCCCAGGGGGGACGACCCCCCCTCCCACCGCGTAAGCGAAGTTGCGACAATCCATTTGTGAGTCTGGGTTTGGTTCTGCGATTTCAGTGATGGCTCCCATCCCATACTTATAGTCTCGTGAAACAACGAATTAAAGCCCGTATCTTCAGATAGGGAAGCAAAATTGGGGGTAGGATCGAAGTATTGATCTGCTTCCATTCTTGATCGAAGCTCGTATTAAAGTGGGGGGATTCTATTTTTTTTTTGATACAGAGGAAATCAGGGGGGATTCTATTTACACTATAGACCTATGCATAGATAAACAAATATATACTTACATATGTAATGAAGTTCCATATATATATATACACTTGCAGACTATTAAAATATGTAATCGGTATTTAAGGGTTTTTAACTAAGGGTTTACTCTTTTTGAATTGATTTGTTTATTATTTGGGTGTTTCACAATTATGATTGGTTTTAATGTAATTTGTGAAAAAAACATAGGACATATTGAGAGAAAATTATAACCTAAATAATTTAGTAGAGGATACTAAAAAATGGGGCGTACTAAATGATTTTTTGGGTGCAAATAGAATTATCGTATTTTTTTTTAGGTGCCAAAGGGCACTTGTTAGCAGAACCATTTTAAGTTTTATGAATGAATAAATTACATTTTGTCTCTTTATGTTTGATCATTTTTACACTTTTGTCTTTCATGTTTTAATTTTTTTTTCTAATTTATTGCTAAAGTTAACTTATGTTTAAAATTAAATAAAAAACAGCACATTAACTTTTACATAATATAAAAAATATATTATTATGTTTTGATTTGAATTTATATTAGAAATATGAATTATATAATAACATATTATTATGCCATATAACTCATTTTTCTGTCTAATTTTAAACATAAATTAATTTTTAAATAAGCCTGTGCCGTTGTCATATCTGCAACGCAAAGGACCCATGAGTGTGGGCCCAACCCAACTCCTTTCAACGGTTTGAGCGAACTTTTCTAGACGTGGTCGGCGGAATGTGAACTTGGGCTAGCCGCCTTTCAGCCCACCATAGCTGCCCTGCTGACTTGGAATTTTTTAATAATAATAAGATAAATTACAAATATATTTCATAAATTTATTTAAAATATAAATTATTATTGTGATTTAAAAAATTAAACTATATTCATTTAAATTTATAATCACGTAATAAATGATTAATTTTATTAATAAATTATTAAATTAATTAATAATTTTTAATAATATTATGAAATTTTAATTAATGATTCAAATAATTTAATTATTATATAGAGGAATAATTAAAAAATTTATTTTTTTCTATTAATTCTATTAAATAAAAAATTATAACAAAAGAACATTTATAATTTTTAAAATGACAAAAAGTAATTTATATTTTAATTAAACCTAAAATATATTTGTAATTTACTCAAAATAATACTCTCTCTAAAATATATTTGTAATTTACTTAAAATATAAATTATTATTGTGATTTAAAAAATTAAACTATATTCATTTAAATTTATAATCACGTAATAAATAATTAATTTTATTACAACTACTCTTTAACAAATTGAGAATTTTTTACAGAAAATTACAACGTAGTGAAATTTTTAAAAATTAATTACTGTTGATGAAAAAAATTATCATTTTAATGTTTGTAAATTTTTTTAAAAACGTACCCTTGTAATTTTTTCAATTTTGTAACCCGTCTTTAATCCACTAATCATCTACCTAATTCAATATTTTAACCATCATGAACCAACCAATTGGATTGGTTAAAAATATAAATGGAAAAGAATACTAATGAATATATAATCATAATTTTGTAATAATTTCAACAAAAAAATTATTTATTCTAGATCTCAATACCAAACTCACAAATTAATCAACTTCATGATTTTTGATTAATTTTTAGCTCAGAGAGAGAAGACAATGGGAAAAGAAAAGAAGAAAAGAAGAAAGAAAGAAAGGCAAAAAAAGAAAAAGAAAAAAAAGACCAAAATACTTTTGGCACCACGGCAACAGAGGATCTGGACTCTACTCATCCCCAACCCGATCAATCTTCCTCATTTTCCTAGGCCGATCACTGTCATCTGCCTCCGCCGGCCTCCGCCGCTTTCTTGAAGTTTCGGGCGCCTGGATCAATGAGTCTGTAACCCGAGGAGGCGGAACGACCCACTCATCGTTGAAGTTTCGGGCGCCTGGACCATCCATGATTCAACTCTGTCTGTAATTCTCTGTGTGTGTGTGTGTCTGTGATTGCAGTATTGAAAATAGTGATGACATCTGTGACAACCCTCACCTCTGATTAATGCTAAACTGTGACTGAGAATGATAAGTGACTGATTTGACTGAGATTCTGAATTGATTGCAAGAGTATACTGTTTTAAATGCATTTCTATCTGTTAGTCATTAAACGATCTGTTCATGTTTTAATTTCGAATTGCAAATTGAAGGTCCTATCGGCGACCGAATTAGAAATCGATTGGAATTTTATGTTAATTAGAATTTATGTGATTTTATGATAGTTTTAACTGAAATTTGATTTGGAATGATTAAATTAGATTAAATAATGTTAAATTATTGAATCAAGGTTAATTACCAAATTACCATTATAGTGGGCCACTTTGTTACACATTGTTTAGAGCTTTGTTTCATATCATTTGCTCATATTTGAAGACCAAACCGTGGGTGAGAGGAGAGTGAGAGGAAAGAAGTTGAGTTCACCTAGTTTGGCTTGGAACTGAGGAGAAATTGAAGAGAGATTGTGTAATTGAAGCTTTAAAACTTGGAATTCAAAACTTAGGTAAGGAATTCATCCTCTCAATTGTGTATTTAAGTTAGTTCTTGCATGGTTCATGGAAGATCAGAGTTTTAAAGTCATAAACTGGTTTAAAATGTTGAATTGAGAGCTAGATCATGCATGCATGTGCACATTCTTGAGTTTTGAAGTTGTTTCATGAGAATTTCTACTTGTATGTTCATATTTTGGGTCTTGATCCATGAACTCACCATGTTTTGAAGTTAAATCTTGCATTTGATCTTGTTTTAGAACATTGGAGTTCCTAGGAACCCATGTATGTGTTGAATTTGCATTGTTTTTCTAGCCTCTTGAAATTTGTGTTTAATTGATCTACATTTGGGCTTTGATTTTGCAAATTGATCTTTGAAACATGTCATATTATGGGTTTTATAGTGTTTTCCAGAAAATTAGCCCAAAAGGATCGAATTTGAAGTTTTAAAAGTTGAATTTTGTGCTTGAGGTTCAATATGGAAATTCCAGATTTTGGACCCATGTTCGAGTAGAGGACTTCACGCTCGAGCGTACACTCTGAGTCTTGCACTTCTGCTCGAGCGTAGGAAGCCACGCTCAAGTGTGAAATGCATATGCCCAGAAGTTCATTTGTTTTGCAGTTCGCTCGAGCGAGGGACTTCACGCTCGAGCGTGGACCTGAGTCTTACGCTCGAGCGTAGATCGAGCGCCCATCAAGCGTGATTTTTGTGCATCCAGTACTTTTGCCTGAGTTTGCAGTCCGCTCGAGCGGGGAAAGTCACACTAGAGCGGAGCTCCTTTGTCTGCATGTCCGCTCAAGCGTAGAAAGCCGCGCTCGAGCATGGACCCCTATTTCAGCAAATTTTGAAAAGTGTTTTAAAGTGCATCTTTGCATCCTCTTTCCATCCTAGGCATTTCTAGGGCATGTTTAAGGCATCTTAAGGAAGATATTGATGTAGAACCACACCGAGTCAAGTTAGGGATTAATTTATTAAACCCAAGTGTATAACTTAGTGTGTGTTCGTTCTGTAACTGTAGGGTTGGCATCTGAGGACGCGCATTGGCCTATCTGTAGCCCAGTGCTCTGTGAGTAACAATGTTGTAAATATATGTTCAATGATGATTATTTTCTGAACAATCAACTGTACTGTTTTCTGAAGTAATATTGTTTACTGTTTACTGAATGAATGATGTCGTAATTATGA
>JAXFYN010000376.1:0-173238 GCA_036172215.1 Camellia granthamiana | reverse complement strand
ATTCAAAGAAGTTCCGTTTAAGATCATTCACTTAGTGTATCAATCACACTTCATTCACTTAGTGTATCCATCACACTTCATTTACTTTAGTGTATCTATCATACTCTGTTCACTTAGTGCATCTATCACACTTTGTGTTCACCTTTAGTGTATCTATCATACTTTATTCACTTAGTGCATCTATCACACTTTGTGTTCACCTTTAGTGTATTTATCATACTTGTTCACTTAGTGCATCTATCACACTTCGTGTTCACCTTTAGTGTATCTATCATACTTTGTTCACTTAGTGCATCTATCACACTTCGTGTTCACCTTTAGTGTATCTATCATACTTTGTTCACGTAGTGCATTTATCACACTTCGTGTTCACCTTTAGTGTATCTATCATACTTGTTCACTTAGTGCATCTATCACATTTCGTGTTCACCTTTAGTGTATCTATTATACTTGTTCACTTAGTGCATCTATCACACTTCGTGTTCACTTTTAGTGTATCTATCATACTTGTTCACTTAGTGCGTCTATCACACTTTGTGTTCGCCTTTTGTGTATCCATCACACTTTGTTCACCAAATGCCTCTATCACACTTTGTGTTCGCCTTTTGTGTATCCATCACACTTTCACTACAACAAAAGTAACCTATGGTGACGAAAACTAGTGAAGAAAATAAAATTCGTCACTAAATGAAAATAATTCGTGAGGAATTTATAAATTGTCACATATAATAAAAAAATAAAAATGATAGGTGACAAAATATATTTTCGTCAATAAATACTTCATTTTAAGTGAGGAAAAATTAAGTTTCGTCACCAAAAATTTTCCCGCTATTTTTTTTGGGTGGCGCCAAAATTTTGGAACTTTTGGTGACAAAAAAATTTGTCACTAATTATAAAATTATTTGTGATGAATATATTTTCGTCACCAAAACGTTTTAATATTTCTGATATCTTTTGGTGAGGAAATAATATTGTCACCAATTTTGGTGAAAATTTTTTGATATATTGAGCGGCAATAAAAAAAAAAGGTATTAATTTTTTTTATCCTTTTTTTCTGTTTATCATCTCTCTCTCTCTCTCTCTCTCTCTCTCTCTCTCAAAATAGGGTATTAATTTGTCTTATCTGTTGCTCCTCCACCACGCCGATCGCCATCGTCGCCTCCATTAGTCTTGTCGATCGTCACCGCCAGTAGCAGCCTTGCCGGTGACCGCCACATCTTCTTCGCTCGATGATTTGGTACATGATTTCTCTTTGCTCTTTTTCTATTGTCTCTTTCTCTTATTCTCTGTTTTGGTATGGTGACAAAAATTAGTGAAGAAAACAAATTTTGTCACTAAATAAAAATAATCCATGAGGAATTATAAATTTTGTCACGTATAATAAAAAAAGAAAAATAATAGGTGACGAAATTTATTTCCGTCAATAAATACTTACTTTTAGGTGAGAAAAAAAATAAGTTTCGTCACCTAAATTTTTCCCACTATTTTTTTTTTTTATGGTGCCAAAATTTTGAAAGTTTTGGTGAGAATTTTTTTTCCAATAATTAAAAAATTATTAATGAGGAATATATTTGTGTCACCAATAATCTTTTTTTTTTTTTTTTTTTGAAAAACTTGATTTTGAATATTTTAAGAACATTTGGTGAGAAATATATTTTCGTTACTAATAATTTTTAATATTTGCAGGCCTTTTAGTGAGAAAATTATTTTGTCACCAATTTTGAAAGAAAAATTTTAACATATTAAGCGGTAATGAAAAAAAAATCTATTATTTTTTCTTTTGCCTAGATTTTTTTTTCCCTCTTTTTTTTTTTTTTTTTTTGATTAGTTTTATTTTTCCCTCCCTTTTTTTTTATTATTATTTTTTTATCAGTCTTTGTATTGGTCTCTATCTCTCTCTCCCTCTCAAAACAAACTGACGAATAGTTTTCCTATCAATCTCTATCTCTCCCCCTCTCCCTCTCCCTCTCAAAATACAAGTGCTGTGTGTTCTTCTCCAGCGCCCCTTCAGTGTATTCTTCTCCAGCGCCGTTGCCAACGTCCCTGTTCTTCTCCTTCAGTGTCGCCACAGACGTCGTATCTCCTTTACTGCTGTGTGTTCTCTTCCATCAGGTATGGGTCCTCTTTCTCTCTCTCCCTCTCTCTCTCTCTCTCACTCAATTTCTCTATTTCTCTATCTCTGTTTTCCCTAATTTTCGAAATTAATTTTTAGAATTAATGCTGTATTTTATTCTTTCCAGCAAGGTTTCTGCTATAAACTTGAGAATGAATGTCCTATTGATTATAATTAAGAGTTTGAATTTAGTAAAGCCCCTTGACTAAATGTGAATATTTTATATGATTTGGATTGTTTATCTGTATTTTTAATAAAATTAGGGTTCAACTCCTCTCTATATTTGAATGTTTGTTTAATATCTGTTTATTTTATAGGTTTTTCTACTTAGGTTATTCATAAAAAAATAAAATTGATTACTTACGTCATGATATCGATTGATTCCTTTGCTTCTGTGATCATCCTCCTGATTCTTGAATCCAATCTAACTCAAGTTACTTGACAAATACGACACTAATCATGTTTTGAATCTAATCCCATTCCAAACTGGAGAATTATAGCGCAGTCAGGATTATAAAAAAGGGAGTTGATTGAGACCTCCACTCTTCCCCCACCCCCACCACCCCCACACACACGTGGGGGTTGGTGATTTGATAAGAAAAGAAAAAAAAAGTTGGCCAATCAACACCCACTGGGGGTGCTGGGGGTCTCCCCCAGTGGGGGTCCCTGTCTTTTTCCATAAAAAAATTGGCATAGAATGTGAACCAACATAAAGATGCCTCACCTAATAGTAAGATTTTTTATGTTCTTTCCGCTTCCCTAAACCGATTCACCTTTAATTACTTCTCGTTCATGTAGCCTTGAAGAACCAAACAATTTGCTCCCATTTAGTGCACCATTAGCATTGAAACGCTCCCTGTCATATATTACACAAGACACCATTAGCCTTGAAGAACTGAACAATTCACTTGTATTGGTCCAATCCAATTTTGGAGCACCAAAAGTTCAACACAATTAAAGTGAAAATCCTTGGGTATTATAGAATGAAAATTCCAGATACAAAAAGCCTCACCCAACACCCTTGAGACCTTTAACACTGCTCATGCTTCCTGGCTGAATAGGTTTGCCTTTGTTTAGTTCTCCAGAATGTGACGTTGAAATTCCTACCAGTTTGTTCCCACTTTGTGCATCTTTAGCATCAACACACTCCCTGTTGAAAATTGTACAGAACACTGTGTCATGAATGATGTAATAGTTTAGTTGAGTTAATTCCCATAAAAAGCCTGCTGACCTTCCTTCCTCTGCAGCACAATTTTGCCCATGGCCAGTACTTTTGCCACCAGACATGGCAAGTTTTTTCTGAGTTGATGCTGGCTGTTGTGATTGAGATTTAGTTTCATCTGATCTCTTGAAAAATTTTGACTGTGTAACACCAGTTTCTTTTTCCTTCATTTGAATCAATTTACCAACTGAAAAATTGAATTAGATATATTCGGTCTTTGTAAGAACCATTTGAATCAAGTAGTGTCCCAAATACTAGTTGCAACTGAAAAATTCGAAAGCTTTTCTTTGTGGTGATGATGCCAAAATATCAAGTTGGTTTAGTTGTCTTGTCTTTATCTTGATCATGGTCCTTAGAGGCCTGTCCGCATCTACGTGCTCTTTAAATTGTAACACGTTTTGATTCTCTTAAAGCTTAACAATGATTCTGTTACTTAAAATTAGTATTTTTATGGTTGATTGTGTTAATTTTTTCCCCTGAGAAAATTACTTTTGTTGAGCTTTTGTTTTTAAAATTCACATGTTTGATTTTCACAAGCCTGCTAAGTTTGGTTGTTCAACTACTATTTAATTTTGTGTCTTTACAGATATCTTTTCTATACTATTTCACCCTCTTAATATTGCTTTTATCTTATCCTGGATATGAGTAAGTTTGAATGTTGTTAGCTTTTGTACTAATTTTATTGCAATATTAATCATACTTAATTTGCACTATGGTTTATTTTATTGGTTACGAAGAGTCTTGTTTGAGGTGGTTGTATGATAGAACCAGTGGAAGGTAGTCTGTTGCTTTGTTGACAGTCTTATTTTTTCAATTGTTGTAAATGAGATCAGAAGCCTCAAGTTATTGTTGGCATTTCCAAATACTCCAAATACTTCATGATCAATAAAACATTGTTGCCATGTACTTGGTAGGCTTATTTTGTTTACTTCTTACATTAAAATTGCCGTTTTTTTCCCCCAGCTGTCTACATAAAGATGTGACAAGTGTTTATCTTGAATCTTTATATACCATAGCCTTTGATCATTAACATCCTCAATCTCTCTGCTGCTTCCTCTCTAACTTATTTCCACTGTTTAGAACTTGAAATGTAATGATGTTCAAGAAATTGATAATCTATACGGGATTCAATACCCATTTCAAAAGCAGCTTTGTCACGTTTATATTGATATAACTTATAAGCATGGTTATAATTAGCATAAACGTAGGAAATTTTCCTATTGTGATTTGTTTCTGTAGCGTGTGGTTTTTGTATAGACAGAATATCTTTCCAATGGTAAGGCTGAATTTTTCTAGTTTAAAATGTTGATGCATCCTCCCTACCCACAAATTTTATGAGGGCAATACCTACATTGAAATTTTGAAACAACAAAAAATGAGGCAGTAATACTTAAGGTGAATTGCTCTGAAAATATGCAATTCAGCTGGTCAAAGCATTAAAAGTATGCTACCACATGTCATCAGGCCCTAAAGGTTCCTCCTTTAAAAATGCATCCAAGCATGAAAATAAAGAGATAGCTTCTTGTCGAGTTTTCTTCACAGTAAGCTTGGTCTTGTGAACCTCAGGAACATCCTTTAAGTAGCTGGAATCATATAATTTGTGTTCTTTATCAGTCCAATCCAGCATAACTTTAACCAGTTGACCAGTTTTTATGAGTGAATCCTTTGAAATAGGCCTGCAGTTCAAACCTCTGTCATCTGTTATGCAGAGCTGAAAGCTCAACTCCCTGCAGGACATTTCTTCCAGTTCTAAGCTGTCCATCCACTGGTTTCCAGGTCTAGAATGGGTAGCGTAGATGTTTGCTGATTCATCAATAGCTTCCACAGCAGAGCCATTTTCCTTGCCAATATGAACAATAGTTGAACTAAAATAAGTTTTCTTTCTCAATGGAGACAACACTCTAGTAATAGCAAGATCAATGTCAGCTCCAGTTTGTGTGTCCTCCAGATAAGTAACCAGTGGTGTCAAGAAAAGTTTCCTCTCACTGCCCTTGAAATTATCTGACAAACATCTGGAAAGCAATGATGCTTTAGTTACAAGGGAAAAGTCTTAAAACTAATAAATGTTTACTTAAAACAAAGGTGTCATCTATCCTAGTACACAGCAACCGGACTTGAGACCTGGGTTACATCCCACCTTCATTCACTTCTTTTATTACTTTTCCTTCCTTTTTGGCTTTTTGTTCAAGGGTTATTCCTATAATGTAGTTCATTGCCTTCAGACCAAAAAACTAAAAAGATCAATCAGAGCATCTATGCAACTAGGCAATTTGGCATCCCTAACAAGGAAATAAAAACCATAGACTCATACAGACATGTCAACTCTACCCAATAAAGACCAAACA
The DNA here is from genome assembly GCA_036172215.1 of Camellia granthamiana. NCBI lineage: Eukaryota > Viridiplantae > Streptophyta > Magnoliopsida > Ericales > Theaceae > Camellia > Camellia granthamiana. Next base: position 167,558 of record JAXFYN010000376.1, on the reverse strand, counting down.
CACAATGCATGGTAGGATTCAATATTTTTGAATCTTAGCCAAGTGGAAACATAATAACTAAAGATTCAAGAATGAGAACTCACTTTTCCAAGTATCGATGACATATCTCTAGTCTTGTTAATTCTGCCCGCTTTGGAAGCATGTAGGCTACAATATGTTCATCATCTTTTATAGAAGGTAATGGTTCCGAAGGGCTCTCTAAATATCGATATATTCGATGTTCGTAAACCTGCATATTAAAAATCCAGGGCTTCAGAAAACCAATACATAAAGAATTAGCAACAGATTAGTAAATATATAATAGAAGTGAAGAAGATATAAATTACCTCTGCAAGCAACAGGCTTTCATCGCTCCTTAAGCAGCATGTAGTACTCAGAGCCTGACTGAGATCTTTACAGCAGCCATGTTTTAGGACAGTAACAGTGTATTGCGTTGGAAGACCACTCCCATCACCATAAAATACGATTACTGTCATTGTCCGAGTGGCAGTAGAAGGTAGCGGCAAAGATAAGTACATGAAGGGGTCGAATGTTATTAAAATTTTGTTGCAAATTGGGCAAACCAATGTTGATTTATATTGGCCCTGGGTATTTTGTAAACTTCAGATGCTTTTGGTGGAATTCCTCCAAGGGTATACCAATTCACCTCAAGTATTACCCCCTAGATAATCTTATGTTGTACTTCTGGTGGAATTCCTCCTAGTGGCTAGGATCTCCACTGAGTTGCTCTGATAGAACGAAATGTGGAAGTCTGTCATATTCTAATTCATACATATGCCTTTCTCCATATGTGAGAGCAGAGTACCCATAGTTTTGACCTGGTTGGAGCCCTGGTTGGAGCCTTAAGCATTGACTCAAGGCAGCAACTCTTCAATCTTTAAGAACATTGAAAAGCAGAATCACCTATCCAGAAAGAACACAATCCCAATTTTTTTTCTAAATGTTTTTTGGACAGGAGGTCTAGCTTGGGGCCTTGGCTTGGAGGTGATCCCATATCAGCTCCATAAACATCATCTAGTGTCGATGCTTGTTTGGGAGTTAGATCTTCCTAATCATGAATCTTTGTATATTGGAATATGCATCTAATAAGTTGCTTATAAGTATGAGAATACTCATATATATATATACATTACGTGTTGTATAATATTATGAGATAAAATATTGTATATTCTTTAGAAATATACTTCTAATTAATGGAATTTAAAGAAAATATGGAATTTATATATCTCATTCATTTGATAAGTTAGAAATATTAGGTTAAACCTTAATAGATGTGAGCATTTTTTTCTTTGATAAATGTCTCATATCCTTGCCTTGTATACTGAGAGAAATTGAAGAATCGTAATGCAAATTGCAATATGCAAACCTTGGAGCCAAGAGAATAGTGAGGATGGACTTGGGTTTGATATTTTTTTTATTTATTGTGATGATAGTTACAGGAAGGTTCTGTGGCTTTCCACATTCAAGTCCATTAATTGGTTAGCAATTTCAATGTTTTTAGTTTATGAAATAGGTCAGCTAATATTATTAGTTTTTAGTTTTTAGTTTATGGCATTAACTTTCAATGTTTATGTCCTGAATTTCATAAACTAATGTTGGCCGTGTAACCTGCAAATCATTGGTTAGCGATTTCCTTGAATAAAATTTATGTAACAATTGTCTAGTTGAAGAGGTTGTCCTGATTGTCTAGTTGAAGAGGCTATCCTGATTGGTGAATTTTACTTTCAATGATCAATGTTAGTTTTTGATGTGTTCCTATTTTTTAGAAGTTTCATCTTTTCACAAATCCTAATGATCAGAAGGTTAATGAGTTGACTTCTTTGTTACCTTTACTTGATGGTGTTTCGTAGAGGACTATTGTGTTAATAAGAGAGTGAAGAATATCCCTTCTTTGGGTGTTTTTCTTGTAAATCTTTCTTTGATAGAATCATTGAATGCGTATTGGTGTATAAAGCAAAGGAAATATGTGGCTCTGTTGCTGATCTGTTCCTGTGTGTTACTGATCTGTTGTTAGTTTTTGGGTGCTCTGTCGCTGGTTTTTGTCTGCTATGTTGCTGGTTTTTGTCTGCTCTGGTCGTGGTTTTTTGTCTGCTCTGTTGTTGATTCTTGGCTGATCTGTTTCTGATCTATGTGTGTCTGTTGTCCTTGTAAGTTACTGATATTGTGTGTTGGTTGTTGTTCTTAGTTTTTGTTGGTGTGTTCCTGTTTGGAGTCTGGTTGGTGAAGTGTTTGATTGAAATGGATCAAACACTTCAATCAAGCATACCCGTTTCCTTCCCATTTCAATTAATTTAGTTATTAGAACAAAACAAACCCGTTATTTTGTACGTGAGGATAGGAGATAGGAGATAGGAATTGAAGACATGGTTGAGCTTTGTCAAATTGTGACAAGGTTGGTGTCTATGTGCCTCCTTTTGTCATTACCTAGTCCATTTACTCATTAAGCTCAACTCTAGAGCATGTGCATGTCGAAATTCTTATTCTCTGGGGTTGTTTATGTTTAAGAATAAAGGTAATAATGCTAAGTTAATTGTAAAAAGGATTCTCTAGCCTAAGTCTATGGTTTAGTCTTCCATTACACTAGTATTTATTCTCACTTTTCATTTCTACTTTGTTCTCAAGGACCATTGCATGCTTTACTTTCTCAGCATATAAATGTTGAGTTGATTAGTTTACAATCTTTGATTCCTAAAATCCCATATGAAACATGTAAGAGAGTCAGCTCTAAGTTGCCCTAAAATGACCCCATGTTTGTATCTAATTCTATATACTAATTCTCATTTATAGCAACATTACAGAGCTTGAAAAATTTATTCGAAAATTAAATGAATTGTGAATATTAATCATATTAAGGGTTGTTTTGAAAAGTTGATTTTTGATTTTTTTTTTTATAAGAAAACATATAAAAACGGAAAGAAAAGAGTTGACTATTTTTGTAATATTTTTTAATTTATTCCCAAAACAGCTTTAAGTTTCATTTTGTATTTGCGGTGTACTTCTATAACCTTTTCTTTTACATCAATAAATCTTAATTTTTGCTGAAAAAATAGGTGAGATTAAGTTTAAAGTTACGCTATATACTTTATTTGCTAATTATGTTTTGAATTACTTTTACTAGCTCCCTTTGTGCCCTTAGCATTATGCACCTTCATTTTGTATCTGCTTTTTACTCTCAGCTCACTGCTTTATTGGTTAAATTTTCTCTGAATTATGATATTTGTCTGCTTATTGATGGTTATTTTGCTGTGGTTTATGTTTTGGTTATGAATACTTCTTCTGTTTACGCTAAATTGCTTTGCCTATTTTCTCACGTGATTTATGTGTGGTTGTAATTTATATAACTCAGTATAATCATTGGACTTGAAATTTTTTTCAATTAAAAAATATATATATATTTTTCTATATAAAATTTGTCCTATTCACCTAACTTTAATTAACTCGGCATAGTCAGACATGGACAAGAGTTGGATTGCATTAGGTAGCACAGTTGATGGAAGGATAAGTCGGGCATATAATGATGGGGTAATATCATTTCTTCGTTTTGCAATGGCGGTTATCGATCGCGATGGTAAAATTTTGTGCCCTTGTCGAAAGTGTGTGAATGTTGTTCGTCAAAATTTTCAAATTGTTCAAATTCATTTGTTGCAACATGGGATTATTCCAACTTACACTATCTGGCACGTGCACGGGGAACCCCGTGAATCAAATGAGGCTTATCATCATGATATACCCGTTGAGGGCAATGAGGATTTGGGAGGTATTGATGCCTTAGTGGAAGATCGAATAAGAGGGGAATCAACTAATACAACTCAAGAGGAGGAGGTTCGCACTTTTGATAAATTATTGAATGATGCCAAACGTGAGGTGTACCCAGGTTGCACAAATTACACTTTGTTAAAATTTGTCATCGAGATACTTAATATGAAGGTAACAAACCATTGGAGTAATAAGTCAGTTGACATGATGCTAGAGTTTTTAACAAAACTTTTACCGAAGGATAATTTGGTTCCAAAGTCAACTTATGAAGCTAAAAAAATACTACGTGAATTAGGTTTGTCATACGAGCTCATTGATGCTTGTGTAAACGATTGTGTGCTCTTTTGGAAGGGGAATGCAACACTAGATAAATGTCCAAATTGTAAGGCTTCTAGATACAAGACAAATCATGGTAGAGGTAAGAAGATCTCTCGTAAGGTTCTTCGATACTTCCCGTTAACACCGAGATTGAAAAGGTTGTACATGTCGAGGAAGAGAGCCGAGGATATGAAATGGTTCAAGGAAAAACATCTAGATGACGGTGTATTGAGGCATCCTGCAGATAGTGATGAGTGGAAGGAATTCGATACACAACATCCTGAATTTGCCTTGGAGCCTCGGAATGTGAGGCTAGGGTTGGCTACTGATGGTTTCAACCCTTTCGGAAATATGAATAACTCATATATTTTGTGGCCTGTCGTACTCATTCCATACAACTTGCCACCGTGGTTGGCTATGAAGGACCCATTTTTCATGCCGTCATTACTTATTCATGGTGAATCACAACCAGGAATTGATATTGATGTCTACATGAGACCTTTAGTGGAAGAATTGAATGATTTATGGAAAAATGGTACATTAACCTATGATGCCTCGACTGGTGAGACTTTCTGCATGCGTGCAGCTTTGCTGTGGATGATACATGATTGGCCCGCATTTGGTGACATTTCTGGATGGAGAACAAAGGGTCATTGCTCTTGTTACACTTGCAATGATGAACCATATTTTGAATCTTTAAGAAGTAAGACTGCGTACAGTAATCATCGATGCTACTTGCCTGATGACCACCCAGAAAGGCGAAAGAGTAGAGCATATAATGGCAAGCATGAAAAACGGAAGAGATCTTTGGTGATACCGATAGAAAAGATTGAAGAACAATTGGGCAGCGTGACGGGTGTCACATATGGAAAACATCCAAGCAACAGGAAAAGACCTCGTCAGAACCCAAATTGGACAAAGGTAAGCATCTTGTATGAGCTACCGTATTGGAAGAAAAGGAGGCTTCGACACAACATTGATGTCATGCATGTGGAGAAGAACTTTAGTGAAAATGTTTTTGGAACGATGTTGGGAATTGATGAGAAGAACAAGGATACAGATAAGGCACGAATGGATTTAGAAGATATGAATATAAGGAAAGAATTGTGGCTGACAACAAATCCCGATGGATCATATGTGAAGCCGCGAGCCAGCTTCTCATTGACCCCTAAAGAGAGAGAGGGTTTCTTTGAATTCTTGAAATCAGTCAAGTATCCAGATGGGTACGCGGCAAATATTTCGAGATCAGTGAATGCAAAAAATGGTAGATTAACAGGATTGAAAAGCCACGACTGCCATGTACTTATACAACGGATTCTTCCTATTGGGATGCGTGGTTACGTAGATAAAGAGATCAGTACAGCACTTTTTGAGTTAGGTAGCTTCTTCCAAGATCTATGCTCAAGGACACTGAAACGAAGTGAAATGGAGAAATTAGAGGAACGTATAGTACTCATACTATGTAAGTTTGAAAAGATCTTTCCTCCAGCCCTCTTCGATGTGATGGTTCATTTGGCTATTCACTTGCCACGCGAGACTATTCTCGGAGGACCTGTGCAATATCGATGGATGTACCCGATTGAAAGGTAATTTCTAAAATTGTACTTTCAAATGAAAGGTATAGATTATGTTGTGCACCTAACTATACTCCTAATTGGTTATCTCTTCAAGGTTTCTCGGAGCTTTGAAAAAGTTTGTCACCAATCGAGCTCGACCAGAAGGTTCGATTGCAGAGGCTTACATTGTCAAGGAGTACATTACTTTTTCCTCAATGTATCTTGAAGGGATTGAAACCGTGCATAATCGAGATGCACGAAATGAAGATTATGGAGTCCGTCGTGAAGGTTTGATAATATTTACCGAAACTGCTCGTCCTATTGGCCAAATCAGAAAGCATGTTGAGATGTCACAGGAACTTTGTGATATTGCTCATTGGTTCTTATTATACAATAGCCCTGAGATAGAGAAGTATCTTCAGTACGTGTTTCTTATAATTATATATATTTTAACAATTTTCATGTTATTAGTCATTAATAATAGTAGTATTTCACACATTAACCAAAACTATTTGAGTAGGGAACACAAGAATTTGTTACAAATTCCCACTGGACAAGATATAACTCAAATACAACAAAAGGAATTTCTGAAGTGGTTCAAAGAATATGTTAGTCATTTTTAATATTCACAATTGCCCAAACACTATTAGGCTTGTATAAAATACAAACATTACTAACATAATTCAAGTGTTGCACATTGCATGTGGATGTATATAAATAGATTGAGAGTTGATGAGGCACCAGAAGCAACCGAAGAATTATGGTCATTAGCGAATGGTCCTAATTTGCTAGTGAAAGAGTACTCGGGTTGTATAATCAATGGTGTAAGATTCCATACGAAGGAATTAGACAATCGTCGTAAGAGTCAAAATAGTGGTGTGCTTACCGAAGGGGACTACAAGGGAGAGATGCACGAATTCTACGGTCACTTGTGCAATATTTGGGAATTTGAGTACATGTGTCAAAATAAAGTTGTTTTGTTTCAATGTGAATGGTACAACACCGGTAACACTGGTAGAAGTAGAACAGTACGAGCTGACACATATTGCACAAGCATTGATGTCCCAAGCCGATGGTATCAATCTGACCCTTTTATCTTCCCTAGTCAAGCTAAGCTAGTGTTCTACCTGAATGACACCAAATGGGGGCAACCTTGGCAAGTCGTGCAACGGGTCCAACATAGAGGTGTGTTTGATGTGCCAGAGGTTGGTGATGGAGAACCACCAGATCAACCAGAATTTAATGATGCATTCCAACAAGAAAACATTAACTCAGTTGTCCCGATCAACATTGAAGATATTATTCGATTTCATAGGGATGATATTGAAGTTGAGGTTATTTCAAATAAAACAAAGAGAGATGGTAGAGATGACGAAGAAGATGAAGAACTTGGCATACTTGATGATGATATGGATCCTGATATGGAACCTGATATGGATTATGATATGTAGTTTTTGTTTCTTTTAGGTTTCTATATGGACATATGTTTTTAATGCATTACATGGTTATGCTATATTTTGTTGCGTCTCTTCAAGTAAAATTATGCTTCATATTTTATGTTTTATATCAATTTATGCTTTTCAGTTACCAAAATGGACAAAGGGGAGAAACAATGGATCAAACCAGGTTTTCTAGCGAAACAAAAGCGAACAGAGTACGAAATGGAAAGATACAAGACAATCAAGAAGAATAATAAGAAAATGGATGCTCTACAATTGAAGCGTATAGCAGCTTCTTTGATGGGTTCTACTCAGCCCAATCGTGTTAATCAGAAGGAAAAGAACATTAGGGTAGATGATGATGACTACATACCGTCAGATCATGAGGATGACACTGATGCTGAGTCCTTTGAAAGTGTTGACGATGAGGTACTATATGTATGGCCATTCATTTTTTTTTATTATTACATGGTTATGCTATATATTTGTTAATGATGCTTTGTTAATACTATCTTCATATTTCCGTATACTTTACTTATCCATTTTTATGTATTTATTGATTATGCTTTTGTATTATGTTTTTTAGGGCTTACCAATGCCACCAAAACGATTGGCGCAGTCATCTCTTCAACCTTCGCACGAGGCAATTGTTGTTCCAAATGGGGATTTACATGACAATGTGGATACCCAACACTCACAGCCACTTGATGTCGATATGGAGGCACCGAGGGAGGCAGCCCCCCAATCTAGTGTCGGTAAGATACTGAATTTTACTAAGCTCAAGAAATTCTCTGTTTTAATATAATTCTATGGTGCAAAAAATTTCAAGCAATTTGTTTCATAGGGATTGATTTTTTATTTTTTATTTTAGTTTTGGTCTCACTTTTAATTTTTTGTCATATAACACAAAGTTAACATCTCTATTGGAGATGCTCTTATATATATATATATATCCACAGATCAGCAAAATGAAGCCAAACCTCACATTTTAAAGTAGAACGGTGAAGCAACTTTAAGGTCAAAAATTTATTATAGCAATGGAGCAAAAGAGTAGAAGGAAATCTAATTCTGAGGCCACCATTTGAAAAGATATCAGATGAATTGTTCAGCCTCCAAATTGCTTCCAGTAACTTTAAAAAGAAAAGAAAAGAAAATATAGAAATAAAATTAAAAAGAACAACAAAAACAAATTGAACAAAATAATAAGCATGCATAGCTAACCATTTGCAAATATTCAAATGCTTCCATATTCAGATGCAATATCAGGGTAAATTCTTTTGGGTGAAGAGAAGGACAAAAAAATACAAAATAAATTAAAACTGAAGATCATGCTAGAAAATAAGGAAAGGTAAATCCGAATTGGGCTTCCCAAACTGTAAACAGAATCAACTACACTCATTGGAATGTAAGAATTCACCTGCCTACTATTCGTGGGCAAAGACACACACTCATACCATCTACTATTGTCAAATTTTAGTTCCCAAACTATTCAGATTTTCTGGGTTTTTTTTATTCATCATGTGGGATTCAGAGAGTGAGTTAGTTGGAGGAAGAGACTGCAACAATGGAGTGCTCAATCCCAGCAAGCTTAGTGTGAAGACTGATGGGTTTGAGCAAAGAGGCCAATCTTGGTAAACTTCAAAAAAAATTGCAAACAAAAGATGATCAATTTTATTGCATGAAAATAGTTAGTTACTATATTTTTTATTTATTTTTTAATTTTAGGAAGATGAGCTTATGAATAATAATCTTGTGATTTCTCACATTGAATAGGTATGTTTCAACTGACATCCCAAGTGACTTCTTGATTGCCATTGTTGTTGCCATTGCAGGTTATGTTTAATGAAACAGATTGTTATCTACTTCTGCTGAAAGTGCAAGAATTTATTGAACTAGGGGAAAAATAAAAAATAAAAAATACCTGAACCTTAAACAGAGAAGGAGACTAGTTGATGATGATACTGATTTAATTGAAAATATAGGAACTATTAAAAAGCTTGCTCCCGACATCGAAACATCTCTCTGGAAAACGTTTTTGGAACGGATTCAGTCCAGTTCCCCCCCCCCCATTGCTGCATGGATTGCTACTATTTTCTCATCTCTCTCAGCTTCAGCAATTAAGGGCTCTGCAAAGTATTGGGTGTATGACTTTGTCTTTGATTTTGTCTTCAATTGTTTCCCTGACTTTGGTTCAAACTTCACCACACCTATAAAAAAAAAAAACCAACACCAATTTATTAGCCCCATGCTACAACCATAATTTTTCATTTTTTTTGTCCTTTGTTCTATTTTCATCCTTGTAGAGAGGTGCACCATGCATCTTGTCAGCTGCAACCTTGTCAGCTGCAACCTCAGCAGGAGCATAGCCTTCGCCTTTATCAGTTAAAATATGGATGCGAACAGGTCCAGGTGCAGGGAGGGACTTGACATCCTTCAAGATATGAACCATGTCTTCCACATTATGACCATCCACAGGACCAATATAGTACAACCCAAGTTCTTCAAACAAGCTTGCTCCTGAACCACCCACCATCCCTCTCATGTATGAATCCATTTTTGCTACTATTTCATGTCCTTGGCTTCCCATCAGCTGCTTGGTCATGCCCTGTTTTTGTTTCAAACACAATTTTGTTTTCTTTTTAGGTCAAATTATAAGGATAGCAATTAGCACAATCTTTACCTGAATTTATAATTATGTCTCGATTTAGTGTAATTAATTACAATTGTCAACCTTTTTTTTTTCTTTTTCCTTTTTTAAAGAATGTGCATGTGAGTAGCATGTTGATCATATTATAAATATGTTCGACTTAATGGATTAATCAACTTAGTGACCATTTTATGTCAAAACTCCTAATCAGTATCATCAATTGGACTAATTGATACAAAATTTAAAATTGAGGGGAAAAAAATTAAATTAATTGAAAATATAGGAACTATTAAAAATAAAAATACCACTGATGGAAGCACCCAAGGTACTGAAATTGTGGTGAGAGTAGCTGAACTACTTACCAAAACAGAGAAAGAGACTAGTGCTCTATAGGAGAAACATAGAAGGAGACTAGTGAATAGAAAGCAATAGCAGTACGGAAAAGAATCAGCAGCTGCAGCAACTGCAGAACAAAGCAGAAGCTGTATAGGAGAGACTGAACAAAAACAAAGAGTAGAGAAGAATTTGGCAGTAACACAGAGAACGAAAAAGCTGCAGATGTAGGAAAGAGTAAAGAAACAAGAAAATGGAATTGCAAATATAACTGTGAAAAAGAGAAAACAACTTGAGAAATGAAAAGCATCAACTTCAGAGTAGGGAAGAAAGCTGCAGTTGTACCTGTGTGGCTGCTGCTAGTGCTGTTTGTGCAGGGCTTTTCTTGGGTTTATTTTCTAGTTTTTCTTGTTTTTTCTCTCTTGAGGGTTGTGCAAGTGTATTTTGTATTGTTTTTGGCTAGTCTATTGAATGTTCATAGCCCTTTTTTCCTCATGTGGCAAACGAACATTCTTTTGTGTGGTTTATTTTAAGAAGATTCTCTTTATAGTTTATTTAGTTTAGTTTATATGTTTGGTTTTGTTTCTCTTGTACAGCTCTAGTTTTTTTTGTTTGGTGTTGTAAGGCCTGGGGATTGCCCCTCGTATATCTCCATATGTCATCGTTTTATTTTATGACTTACTAAAAAAAAAAAAAGTTACTTATATTGCTTTTATGATTTCGGTTTAATTAATTGCTAACCAGTCAATGTTATGTCTTTAAAACAGTGCCTAGTAGACACCCTCGTGGCTTGACACGCGGGTTGAAGGTTCAAGCAATGGTTCAAAAGGATGGAAAGCTCAAAGTTCCCATACCACAGGAGTATCGTGCACCAGTGGGGGATCATGCCTCTCAATTAGTCTCCAAAATTGGTGTTGAGGTCCGAACACACTTGCCAGACTTTAGCATTCGCAGGTGGAAACATGTTAACGAAGAAGTTACGGCACCTATGTTTCAGCGTCTAACGGTAAAAGTTTTACATAATTGATTGAATTAATGTAATATAATTAATTATGACTTATAAGATTTGTGGCTGTTGCTAGGATCAATTTGACATGGAAAGTGACTCCACAAATGTTAGCAAAGCGGTGGCAACAAAGTGTGGACGGAGCTTGAGCAGCCACACCTACAGACTACGAAAAAAATACATGAACCTTAAAAGTGCTAAGGGAGAGGAGTATGCTAGAAGCCATCCACCGCCTGAATGTGACCTCGAGAAATGGAAAAACTTGATTGACAAGAAGTGGAATGATACCAATTGGCTGGTAAACTTTTCTTATGTTTATTTTTTGTTGACAATTACCTTGTCTTCCTAATATATATATTTTTCTATTGGAACTTGCTCCTTGTAGAAGCAATCAAATGCTAACATTAACAATAGAAATCAATTGAAGATGAAGCATAGGTGTGGGTCAAAATCTCTCCCAGTTAGGGTACACGAGGCGGTGGGTCTTCCTTAATTTTTCTTCCATTTTTTTTTTTTAAAGATGATTCTACTACCATCATTCTTATTTAACTTACTAGTTGAACAAAAAAAATCAGACAATTGCAAATGGGGGCCAACTGCCAGAGTTGCCATGTGTTTACAAATCTACACACTTTAATGATGTCACAAAGCAGTGGATATCTCCGAAGTGCGAAGAGAATTATGTATGTATATTTACCTTTTGTATTAGGATGATTGCAATTTTAATTGTATCTTTATTCATTTTTCTATTTTTTTTTTAAATGACAGGATAATATGATAAAGATCCAAGCTGAACATTGCTCCCGACCTGGTGTGGTTCCAATTACTCCGGAGGAGCTATCTGTGAAGGTGCTAAAGCCAAGGTCGGGATATGTTAAAGGACTCGGGTTGACGCGTTCCTTCTCTGTCAGGACTACCAGTGCTTCGACTGACAGTGACTATGTGAGGCGTCTAGAGATGGAAATACAAGAGCAAAAGGAGGAAATTCAGTCACAAAAAGAGGAAATTCAGTCACATAAAGAGGAAATTACAGCACAGAAACATGAAATTCAAGTACAAAGAGAGGAAATTCAAGCACAAAATAAAGAGATAGGGAAGATGAATGGGTCGATTGACGAGCATTTTGAGATCAAATCAAGCACGATGGAGTTTCTTAAGAAGCAAGGTTTCAAAGGACAATTTAGAGGATGAGGTATCCCATGAACTCGTACATCGCCTTTTTGGTGGGTTTAATTACCTTGATTATGTTATGAATTTTGGTTGAATACAGTGGATTTTTCACCAGACTAGTTTTCCGATGACTTTCTTCTCAAATCGACGCCAGAGTTGCCGGAGTGCGAAAATAATTTTTAAATTTTGAAAACAACTTTGATGTCTGCTAAAAAAACATGTATTTTTCAAAAAATTTCCAAAATAGTTCATTGAAAAAGTACTATCCGAAAATGAAAACCCAACAAAATAATTTCAAAACATCAAAACTCACCAAAGGAAAAAAATAAAATAAAATAAAAATCAAGAAACAAACTGAATCAAAATCATATCTTGAAACGCTTTGAGAACCAAATCCAGGAACAGAAACATTCACAAATCTAAACAAAAATCCATATCAAAAATTGAAAAAAAAGAAAAGAAAAAGATTGTGAATCTACAACTTCATGGACAACTCCAGTATTTTTGGTTGAATAAAGTGGGTATCCCATAATCAATTGACTTCCGATGGAAGTTGTGTAAGTGAGCAAGATAGTTCTGTATGGGTATATAAAGGTGATATACAGAGAGAATGAGGAAGAAGATGAGGGTATAAAGGTCAATTTGTATGTTATGTTAATAGAAATTAGCATACACTATAGTCCACAAACTACGTGAAAGTTATGTGGTTATTTTCAAATAAACTGTACATGACCCAACTATAGGGGGTAAAGTCAAGTTTGTCCTTCTTTTTTTTTTTTTTTTTTTGTGTGACAAATTCAATAAATTAAATAGGCTTTAAATATCTGATCAATTTAATTTTGTGTGTGAATGATATACACAAAAAATTATATAAAATAAATGGTTTGAATTATAAAAACAAAAATGTTAGAGACTCTAAAAATTCAACCAAAATTTTTACCAAATATCTCACGTGAGTATGGAGACCCACATGAGACCCACATTGTATGGGTTCCACACCCATGTGAGACATTTGGTAAATTTTTGATAGAATTTTTAAAATTTCTATCTTTTGTTAAAATAAAGGGTAAATTACAAATACACTCCCTGAAATTTGCTTAAAGTACCGATTGTCTCCTGTGGTTTGAAAAATTACAAATACCCCCTTGTTAGTATTTTTTATTTAACAGAATTAGCTAACAAAATGAAATTTATAATTGCTCTTCTATACAATAATAAAATTACCTAAATTATTAATTGAAACATATTTCTAACATCATCAAAAACTGTTAATTGACTTGATGATTTATTAATAAAATGGGAGATTTGTTATGAAATTAGAAACTTCGGGAGAGGAATATAATTTCCAAAACTACAGGGGGCGATTCGTATTTTTATCAAATCTCAAGAAATATATATTTGTAATTTATCGTAAAATAAAATCTGTTATGGATTTCACAATCCCGGACTGCAGGGAACAGTCCTAAAAGAAAATAGAGAGATATATATTAAAAAAAAAAAAACAAAGATGACGAGACCAACCTGCAAACGTTTTGGGCGCCGTTGATATTCTTCTAGTTCGAATCGGATGAGGGTTCACTGTTGTGATCCCCTCACTACTGTCCCTGCCGTGCAAATAAAATGGCAACGTTTTTTTTTTTTTTAGAATTAAACCCTAAACCTTAAAATAAAAAAAATAAATTTTTTTTTTAAGAATTAATGTAACGCCCCAAATTTCTAGCCCAAATGATAATACAACAATCATGGCTCTTTCAAGGAGAACCGAATATAAATTTTCAAACTTACATTACATGATACAATAGTTCTTCATACAACAATACATTATTCCAACAACAAGTAAATAAACAAATAAATACCCCCAAGGGTTTACATGTTTTCAAGGCTTGAGCCTGATTACACAAAACGGTTATTCAAACCCACAAACATACAACCCTTGGCTTACACACAGAGTAACAGTAAAATGAGAGTCTCGTACTCTCAACACACATTTCCTCGCCTTTAGTTAGGCGGCACCACATCTTTTCCTGCATAAAAATCTCGTAGGGCGAGCATAAAGCCCATTAGGAAATCCTTAATAAAGTATATACATTTTATACAAATCTCAAGAGATGAAATACACATGCCATGCTATACCCTTTTTGAAGATAAATCACATTTTCATCTTTTGAAAACCATCATGCTCAATGATGTCATGCAATTTCAATTGTTCAAAACTTAACAATTTATTTCAAGGGCAGTAAATACGACTCTGATGATCCCTAGGTCGGTGTCTGTAAGTAGACTATACAAGTACTACCAAATTGTCATTTTTTACCTGTATTAACCGGAAGGCTCGACACCTATCCGCGCGGGTTTTCGGTCTTTCACCCTGGACTCTCAAGCCAACTTGTTCAATATAATCTACACCACCTATCAAGACTTAACGACGTATTTACCCCAAAACCATTTCACGAAAACTTATTTCTCAACATTCTTTTCTCAATGCAAGTTTTCAAATCAACTTTCAAAGTTTAATGTAATCAAATGAATTGTTATGCCAATAACACAAGATGAATATAAATACTTTTATTCCAATTCATCATCCAAGGAATAACACAATTCTCTCTTCTCAAGTATCCTTAACAATTAGTCATTTCAAGACTATTTCAACGTTTTGAACAATAATTTCCAAAATGAACAACAATTCTCATATTCCCTGAAATTCATCACTTATATAAATATAAATAAGAAATTTTCCAAACATCCATTTATTTTGAAACACAAAATAAATATAACAATATCATTCATGGATTTGCAATCTCTTTTAAAAAAATTCCCAAATTCTAGGTTTTCTTATCAAAACTATACAACTCAAATCTTTTGAAAGAAAACTTTCCAAATCCATCTTTTCTTCAATCAATGAAGATCAAAACCCATAAGATCATTTTAAAAGAACAAGAGACAAACCCGCTTTCAAAATCGCTCAACTTCTTGAATCAACAATCAATTTTCAAAACTATCGAAAGATGATTTCGAAAATCATATAGATCTTGCAAATATATATATAACTCTAAGAAAATCCCTACCTCAAGTTTTGAAGAAAAAATGAGATGAAACCCCCAAAATCAACAGTGTCGAAACTCGATCTTCGCCACACACAACGAAGCCCTCGAGATGATAACCCACTTTGATGAAGAAGCAATGGCAAAACTCAAATGGATCTTGAGAAATCAAGGTTTTTGATCTAGTTTGTGTAGAGAAATGTAGAGAGAAGGGAGAGGAAATGCTTTTAGAGAAAGAGAGATATACAAAAGTAATCTGAAATATCAGATTCACGAACTGATATAACATAATCCGCTCGAGCGTGGAAAGCCCCGCTCGAGCGTTGAATACAGTTTCCCAGTACTTTTGCAGATAAGTCAAACTTCTGGAACCAAACATTCTCCGCTCGAGCGCATAAACGTCCGCTTGAGCAGATAAGCAACTTCGAATGCATTTTTCATTTTTGCTTCGACGAGCTGACTGGGCAGCTCGACCCTTGTAAGCTGTATAGGGTGACTCGACCCCCGACATGCTCAGGGAAGTGGCAAAACATGAAAGAATTAACTTTCGATACAACTCTGCAAGGCACAATTCGGGTTGGATTCGCATCTAAAGGTTTGGAGACAATACCTGTTCTAAACACACCACTATAACCCGATAACCAAAAATAAGGGAAATACAAGGGAAACTAATATATGTAACACCGTTCAAAACTATACCAACCCGAGCCTAGAACACCACAAGAAACGGGTCAAAATCGGGATCGCTACAATTAAACTCTAAACCATAAATCCTAAAATTAAAAAAAAAAAAAATTAAGAATTAAATCCTAAACCTTAAATCATAAATTCTAAAATAAAAAAATAAATTTTAAGAATTAAATCCTAAACCCTAAACCCTAAAATAAATTAAATAAATTTTAAGAATTAAACCCTAAACCTTAAACCCTAAACCTTAAAATAAAAATAAATAAATTATAAGAATTAAACCCTAAATTCTAAACCCTAAAATAAAAAATAAAAAAAAGTATAATTTATCACATCAAAAAATATAGTAAGAACATGAAAAAAAAAAGAAAAAAAAAAGAATGAAAAAGACTGAAATGGCACAGTAGGGAACACTGCACAGTAGTGACCCCGCTTCCGTTGGGATTTCATTTGGTTCTTCTCAACTACCTTTCATTCATTTATATAGTATAAATCAGTAATTTTATAGATAAATATAATTAAAAATAATAATGATATTTTGTGTAGACGGTTAGTGTAATGACCCAATTTTTTTTTAAATAGCCAGCGCATAATTTAATTGAGCAAATTTTCGAATTTGATTGCCGTGTAAATTCTGTGCGAAAACAGTTCGGTTTTATATTTTTTGAAAATAGTTCCCGATCTTAGAAAATTATGAAATTTTTATATGTTATTCCCATATGAGTCTAGCATGTTGGATAAACATTTCAGGATTTAATGATGAGTATTTATTTTATTAAAATTCACGGACTGATTGGTATTCAGTTTAATTTATAGCAGAATTTAAAATTTGAGTTTTGAGTGTTCAGACCATGATTTGAGATAAATTTGTCGGGTCTATTTTGGTATCTAATTGGACCATATTTGACTTATGGGTCAGACCCATGACTTAGATTTAATTTAAATTGAGTTTGTTTAATGACTCACGTTTAACTGTTTGGTCCTTTTAAAATGTGATTGATAATAACCGCCTTGAGAGCTGTTATTGGTTATTATATAGGATTATAATAAATATTTGATAGTTGATTTTATGGTGTGTACCGTATGGTGAAAAAATATATATTTTTGTAGTAAATAAAATGGGCGTATATTTCGTAATGAGCAAAATATTATATTTTGTGGTGTGCACCATCAAACGAAATATATTTTGTGGTGAGAAAATAATTATATGGCTTTATAATCTCTACGAAATTCAGCAATTTTAATTAATATATATATATGTATGTATTGATATTTGAATAAAAAAATATTATAATAATAATGATGAGAGAGCCCACGTCGGGCTCTCCCATTTCCCCTTGTTCCTTTTCTTTTCTTCATTTGATTTGAGTAGCAGACTACCTACTCTCTCTCCTCTTCTTCGACTTTCTCTGACTCTCTCAAATTTTTTTTTTCTTCTTAACATTCATTATACAAAATCTTTGATCCACCAAAATCTATTAGGTTTTAGACCATAGTTCTTAATTAAGATCAAAGTGAAAAGCTTGATGAGAGCAACGTTTTGACCGGTGGAGATCGAAATCCAACAAAGTCGAAAATTACTGTTTTTGCTTGTTTCCTCTTCTAGCTTAAGGTAGGGATTTTTTCTACACTTCTTTATGCACTTTTACTTGATTATAGGAAGCTTAGAGTTGTATATAATTTAATTAGAATTTTTGAAAATTTTGTGATTTATTTGCTTAAAAGAGAAATTTTGGGGAAAATAAAAAGTTGATGCCCAAATTGCGAAAGTGTAAACTTGGAATATGTTTGTAAGGTTATGAAAGAGCTATGTTTTAAATTTGAACAAAAACGGACTTTGATTCGATCAGTTTTGAAATTTTTACCGTTTTGCGACCAAAAGAGCATTTTTAAAGAAACAAAGGAATTACGTTTAACTTTTGGGACTTTTGATCAAAATAGGATGTCATAGTTGAATAATGCTTCGAGAATGAGTTTGGAAAGAAAATGATGTTTTCTTGGGCATTAACGGTGTTATTTTGCTTAATGTATCTGTTGGAATAAAATCGACATGGTTAGAAATGGACCTTGAGAGGTTACCGGACGTGATTGTGATATGAAAACTAGTGTAGTTATTCATATTTGATGAGATGTGGAATAGATTGCATTTATCAAAATTTTTGAAATTTAATTGTTTAAATATCTATTTAGAAATATCTGTTTTGGGCTATTAGTGGAGGATAGCCATGATTGTTGTAGAAATGCATGAGACTTAGGTAAATTGAACCACATTCCTCATTTGTTGCATTGGACATTGCATTACATTCATTTCATTAGAAATGTATCTGTTTTTGAGAAATGTTTGGAAATGTATCTATTTGCGAAAAGATGAATACTTGGTGAATTTGGGTAGTGGGTGTTGAACCTCGCAGTTAGGTGTCGAGGCTTCCAGTTTACTGGTAAAAATGACAGTGGTAGTGCATTAGGGCCTACTTGCAGACACTCACCTAGAGATTCACAGAGCCTGTATTCATGTAATATATATGGTTTAAAATTATATCTGTTGTTGCATCTCAGCATTGCATGCTTTATAAAAAGAGAGATAAATTGTTTTATCATGAGCATGGCATGAACATACTCCTCTTTAGTCTTGTCATGGTTCATATGTTGTGTAGTATATCTTTACTGGGCTGTGGCTCACCCTATAAGGAAAACCATTTCAGGTACAGGTGTTATGCCTCTGCCAAGGCATTGACTTGGGAGGACTCGGAGCTGAGGCTTCATTTTTGTTTTATTGTTGTTTGTTGAATGTAAGCCCAAGGTTGTATTTGCGTTGAGTTGAAACTCCATTTTGTGTAACCAAGAATGTTCTTGGATAAATTTGTAAGCCTGTAGGGCACTTATTATCTGTTTGGCTTCCATTTCATACTTGTTGTAAAATGTATGCTTGGGATTGGAACTGGGGCATTGAGATGTGAATAGCATGTATTTGGCATTTGGGAGTTAATGGAAATGGATGTATGGAATAGTTAGCTATATATATGTATTTGTCTATCAGGTGTGTTTTGTTGCATAAATAGATATACCCGACCCAATTTTTGGGGTGTTACAGTTAGTTCCCAAACTTAGAATAAATCTAGGTTACATACTATTTCTTTAAATTAATTAATTTACTTTTTTTGGTATTTGAGTTGGGATTTTTATTGATGAATCCCATTTCGAGGTGTTCTAATCTAAGAAGTCCATGAATGAATTTTTTAATCCACTTAGTCCCATGTATTTATACTTTTATTCCATAAAGTCCTTTTTCTTTATTTACATTATTTTCTTAGACTCTTATACCCTTATATTTAATATTGATATTTAATGTTAATGTTTAATGTTGGGGGGAGAGAGAGAGAAGGGAAATGACCAAGGCATAGGAAATTTCATACACAAATTAAATAACATTGATATTATTATTTTATATTATTATATAATGTGAATATATTTTTAATTGACAACACATTAAAAATAATGTGAACATTCTCTCTCATCTGATGTGAACGTTCATAACACCTTTTCGAAAAATTCTCTCTCATTTAATGTAGTGATGTGAACGTTCACAACATGTGAACCTTCTTATTTTTAATTGACAACACATTCTTATTCACAACATGCAGTGATGTGAACGTTCACAACATGTGAACGTTCTCTCTCATCTTATGTAGTGATGTAAACGTTCACATTTGTATGTTTTAATATGAATGTTCACATCATGTAATTGACAATACAATGACAAAAATGCATTTCAAATTAATGTGAATATAATGATGTGAATATTCATTTCAATTACATGATGTGAATATTCACATCATGTAAAAACTCATTTCAAATTAATATGAATATAATGATAATCAACATCCTCATGCATGAGAACTACCAAAATATAATGACAATCAACATTAAATATCAACATTAATAGGGGGCATGAGAGATTGAGGGTGTTTTGGTCTTCTTACCTCAAATATGATCTAATGAAATAGTCAAAAAGAATATGAGTTGGATGGAATGAAACTCTCAGAAAGAGAATTTATCAGAAAAGTTTCCATTTGAGTTCTTCTTTCTAACATTATTTTTTAGTGTTTGACATACACCTAAAAAAGTTAATTTTTTTTTCAAACTTTTCCAAAACTTTAATGATCTTTTTTTTTTAAAAAAAATTATTTCAATTTTTTTTAAAAAAAATTTTAGATTGGTCTTGTATAGACGAATTTAAAAAGTAAAAAAATAAAAAATAAATTGCTAATAAATCAATTAAATTATTTATTTATTTATTTCTTGGGCACTTAGGCCCTAAGTACATCTCTGAATCTTTTTGGTTATTAGGTCCAAACTCTAATTTCTTTCGGCTAAAAGAATACAATTTGTTCAAAAAGATAACTATCTATTGAAATGAACCTATCTTTTGAAATCAACTTATTT
This sequence comes from Camellia granthamiana, assembly GCA_036172215.1. Lineage (NCBI taxonomy): Eukaryota > Viridiplantae > Streptophyta > Magnoliopsida > Ericales > Theaceae > Camellia > Camellia granthamiana. Next base: position 147,162 of record JAXFYN010000376.1, on the reverse strand, counting down.
GTATACCTATTGAAATTCACCAAATTAATTATTTATTAAAATGTGACATGTGTTACTAATTCAACAATTTATCTGTTGAATATTGTTGAATATCATACATTTCTACATCTCACTAACACCACCTGTTGCCGCCAGTCACCGGCAACTTTTTCGGTCAATTTCCGATGCCGATAACTTTTTCGACATGTCCTTATCGCTAAACAAAATTTTATTGTAAATATAATATTTTATACCCTATGAGATGGATTATTCACTAATTTTCTCTTTTTTCACTAATTTTATTTTAAATATAATATTTTATAAAATGTGATTGTGTTTTTTTACACTCCATTTTGATAACACAGTGATTTTTTTTTTTTTTTAATGATTGTGTTTTTCTACACTCCATTTAATTTGTGTTTTTTGAAAAAAAAGAAAAGAAAAGAAGAAGATTGTATTCATGTTTTTTGAATACAATCATATGGTGATTGTGTTTTTAATTTAATGATGATTAGATTGTATTTTGTGATTGTGATTGGACTTAATTTAATTTCTAATACGATGGCTTCATTTTTTTTTATTTTTTATTTTTTTTATGAGAAAAAATGGGATTGTGTTTTTTTTACACTCCATTTTGATTACACGGTGATTTTATTTTAATGATTGTATTTTTTTACATTCCATTTAATCTGTGATTAGACACAATGTTAACATTGTGGTCAAAGACAATACTGGTTTAATAAATATCATTGTTCAAGATAAACGGGCAAAGTTTATCTTGCGATGTTAACCATCATATTTGAAGAATATGAGATCAAAGGTACGGAACTATATAATTTATTATAAATAATTTATTCCGACAATTTCAAATGCAATGTTATAATTCTAAAATTTTACAAGATAATGGAATTAAAATGAATAAAGATTATATTGCGTTATGCCAAGATCGTGCCTATACATTTATCATACATGTACCAACAATGCAAAGTCAACTAGATTGTGCACCGTATGTAACCTTTGTTTTAAATATAGATTAGACTGAAAAACGTCTATACCTTTTAGAAGGTAAATATATATACACGCAAGTATAACATATAATATATCTGTTGTTCATCAATTATAATACTAACTATCTTGTTAACAATGTAGGAATACTGATGGAAGACCCATAACAATTTAGATTTTAGTTATACTTTGTTTTATTTATTCAGTGAATTCCGAACAAATGTAATAAATTCTTATATTTATTACTTTAATTATACAATGTCAACATTTTGTTTTAAAATTACGTATATTTGATGCTAACAATTTAAAAATATATTTGACATAACCATAAATAGTTTTTTAAAATTCAATCCCATGCATAGCACGAGTGATATGCTGTCGCGACTTGCTCCCCGTACCCAAGGATTAAGTATCGTGATGGCCAGTAATTGAAGTTTCCTCCAGCTAATTCTTGAACAAATTAATAAACGCGAGAGGAAATAATATTTAAGTGAGGGTACCAAAATAATCAGCGGAGCTTCTATTTTTATTACAAAATTTATTGACCAAAAAAGCCAATATTTACATATAAAAATATCATAAAAGTATTGTGTGTGTCTATTCCGCAGCCCCGCGTCTAAGACTTTCCAAAAGCTATTTCTGAATTGCATTGTTTCCTGAAAATTAGTAAACAGCTATAAGCACATGGCAGAGTGAGAAATATTATGCCAAGAGTATAAAGAACACAAAAGAACCATGGATAGTTATGTAACTAAAATATTTAAGATAACTTAGTCTAAACAAATAATAATTTAAATAGCAAAACTGAGATTATGTAAATAAATAACCATAACCACGGTACCGAAGATAACAGAATAGAGGTCACAGGAGTGACAGTCAGAACAGAGATACGAATTCAAGAGGTGGCTCATACGGATTATAGAGGTGACTCTCACAATAGTATAGCACTTATCTCCGCACAGCACATTGCTCCGCACAGAACAGAGGTCAATAGATCCATGACAATAGAGGGCCACAAAGTGGCCAAACAGAGGCCAATGGTTATTTAAGTCCCTTAAGGCGTAGGACTCCCGTGGTGGTACTTACAAAACATAATTGTTTATAAGGTCATTGTCAAATATTCTTTAAAATATAAACAAACATATCCGTGGGTTTCATTTTAACAAATAGAGTTTAGAAATTAATCCACGTAATTGAAATATTTATAAAACATAACTTGTATTAATATAACTCATAAAATGTAACATGTATAAAATAAGTCAAAACATACGTAAAATATATTATGGTAACTCAAGGTATAATATAACTCACCTTAAAATTAATACCTCATTCTTTCTTTTGACTACCAAAGACCCTTTCGACTTCCAGTATTTTTCTTCCTCTTTTCTTAGTTTCCTTTCCTTTCATTTCCTTTCCTTTTTCTCTCCTAAGCAACTCCCCCCTCCTTTATATAGAAAGAAAACCGTGAGCACCAAGCCACGCGGCTGCCCACGTGTCGCATTGCCATTAATACACCATTAATTCATGTTTATCTCTTACCTTTAGGTTCAATTTCCAAATCTAAACTAATTATATATTTTTCTTGATAATCTCATTTATAATTAAATAATACGAATATAAAATTTAAAGGACAACTTAAATTTTAGGGTTGTTACAATCTTCCCTCCTTTTAAAATTTCATCCTCGAAATTTGTCATATGTGTAAGCTATTCGCTGTGCACTCTAATAAATATATATATAAATATATAAATAAATTTGATGATTATTACCTCAAAAAATTACCAAAAATAACTCACTGTTTATTTGTCAAAAACTGTGTTCGGTCAAAATGAGAAATAATGGGTGACTTTAAAAACTTTTCATTAGTTTTTTTTTTCTCGAAAAAATAAAATAAAATAAAATAAAATGAAAACACAATAAAACAAGCGACTAGAAGTGAAATGACAGAATCATATGCAGAAGTTGAAGGAATTTGAGATGAACTCCCATTTCTTTTATCCGTGAACTTTCTACTGATGGAAAATAGTTTCAAAATTAGTATTTTTAAAATTTGAACCCACTTTTAAAAAGATGAAATGAATTTTTTATTTTTTTTGAATACTGAACTAGAAATTATATATATTTAATTATATTATAATCTTGGTGGGTGCTTGAACTCGACATCCTTTATTTCTTTCCCTTCTTTTACAATAACAAATATAAATTATATCTAATATCCTTCACAAATTAGGCACAAAAAAAATGAATATATATATACATATATATAAAATCATATAAAATTATAATATAATTAAATCGACTAACAAAATATAATATTTAGGTACTAATTACCCGCTATCCTACTTCTTAAATGTGTGTGTGTCCTATGCTCCAATGATGATTTATTTATTTTTTATAAACTATTGCTCTGATACGATTTGTCACGACCCGCTCTTCGTACCCAAGGGTTAAGTATCGTGATGGCCAATAACTGAAATTACCTCTAGCTAATTCTTGAATAAATTAATAAACGCGAGCGGAAATAATATTTAAGTGAGGGTACCAAATTATAATCATCGGAACTTCTATTTATATTACAAAATTTATTGACCAAAAAGGCCGATATTTACATATAAAAATATCATAAAAGTGCTGTGTGTGTCTATTCCGCAGCCCCGCATCTAAGACTTTTCAAAAGCTATTTTTGAATTGCATTGTTTCCTGAAAATTGGTAAACAGCTATAAGCACATGGCAGAGTGAGAAATATTATTCCAAGAGTATAAGGGACACAAAATAACTATGGATAGTTATGTAACTAAAATATTTAAGATAACTTAATCTAAATAAATAATCATTTAAATAGCAAAACTAAGATTATGCAAATAAATAACTATAACCACGGTACCGAACATAACAGAACAGAGGTCACAGGAGTGACTGTAACGCCCTCAAAATAACGACATTAGATCCATCAATATAAGCATGCATTGATATACAAAAGACCAACATTCATCTATTCATCATAGTTTCATTACAAAAAGTATTACATGTTAACAACAAAAGCAAATGCCCTAAGGGCTTACAGCTTTCCAAGTTAACACTTGGTTGCAAAAAAAGGAGTGCTAACTCATTTACACATTAAGCCCTTAGCTTGAATATACACGTAATACATCAAAAGAACATAGACACAAAAAGTCTGTCCGCCTCTAGCCTCCCAAGCTATGTCCTTGGAGGTGGCATGCTACTTGTACCTGAAAATGATGTTCCCATATAGGGTGAGCCACAGCCCAGTAGAAATATACTAAACCAACTATGAACAATGACTAAAAGATTAGCAGCTGATAGATGGTCAACACTGATACATCCACATATATCACATTTCAATTACATGACTTACAAGTCTATGTTACTTCTCATTTTCCCTTGTCGATAAATAAGCATACTAGCTATGTTATCACATTAACCGATAAGCATATGAGCTATATCAACACCTCAGCAGATAAGTATAAGAACTATATCACACAACCGAAGATAAGCGTAAGAGCTATATCTACTCTTCTCTAGACAAGCATATGAGCTATATCTATACTTCTCAAAGATAAGCATATGAGCTGTATCTTCACTTCTCTAGACAAGCATATGAGCTGTATCTACGGAGTTCATCCCCCATCTCCTCCCAACACTATCCGGTTTAGAGGTACATCCCCCATCTTCCCCTAAACCGCGGAGTACATCCCCCATCTCCTCCTCTACACATAATGCATATAAACACATAGGTTCTACATACATTCAATCAATACATAAAGTTAATGTATTCTATCAACCATCAAGTCCCATGACACATTCCATTGATTAGTTTTCGTTTGCCTAATCATCATGCATTGTCTACAACAATCACGACTATCCTCCACCGATAGCCCAAAGCAGTTATTTCTAAACAGAAAATAAATGCACAAATGGATATTAAATCAACATTTCAATTCGGTGAGTGATAAGTAATTCGACTACACCCTTTAACCCCATACACTTCCAATCTCAACATTTCCAATTCAATTCCTCATTTTCTTTAATTAATTATATGCATTAATTAATTAAAACAATTAGGGCAAATTCCCATAATTAACAAAACAACCCTAAGGCTCCATTTTCATCCATAATCCACCATCTAACTCATCTTTCTATGCCAAACTTGCATTTAGGTTTATTAAAACAAAACCCTCAACTTTTGTAAAATTACACAAAAGGCCCAAACTTTCTCAAAATTACACAACAACCCCCAACATATCAAAATGCTAAAATTCAAAGACAAAATCCATAAAGAGGAGTAGGATATTCCTACCTCAAAAGATGAGCTCCAACGGAGATGAAGACCAAAATCAAAATGCTCCAAATCCCGAAATTTTCAGATTAAAATGTAGCCCTCGACGATCAACACAACTTTTGTAAAGGCCAAAAGTGAGTAAACAACTCCTACTAGATCAAATCTAAGAGAGAAGTTAAGATTTTAGAGAGAGAGGCTCTCAAATTTGTGTTTGGGAAAGTAAGAGAGAGAAAGAACAAGAAAAAGTGATTTAAAAAGCTAAAACTCGGAACTTAAACCCAGTCGCCCCGCTCGAGCGTGGAAACCCCCGCTCGAGCGTCACTCACAGACTCCCGCTCGAGCGGCCAAACTCCCGCTCGAGCGGCGGATGCACACTCCCAGAAGTTTCTGCAGACAGGCACCCGTTCGAGCGCCCAACTCCCTGCTCGAGCGCCACTCACAACCTCCCGCTCGAGCGGCCAATCCCCCGCTCGAGCGCCCAACACTACACAGGAAATACTGGATGGGTGTATTCCCCGCTCGAGCGCCAAAACCCCCGCTTGAGCGGACAAGCAACAACAAGGTCCCCGCTCGAGCGTCGAAAGCTCCGCTCGAGCGGACAGGCCAAAATCTGGGCAACTAGTTTTGGTTCCTAAGCTCAACCAACCTGTAACAAACCTGCCCAACACATCCTATAACTCAAACACAAAGCAGGAAAGGATGTAAACAAGATAATAATCAACTACTAACCTCCACGGACACAAGTCCGGATCACTGTACAACAAGGGTAAACCCGGGATCGCTATAGTGACAGTCAGAACAGAGATACGGATTCAAGAGTTGGCTCGTACGGATTATAGAGGTGACTCCCACAACAGTATAGCACTTATCTTCGCACAGAACAGAGGTCAATAGATCCATGACAATAGAGGGCCACAAAGTGGCCAAACAGAGGCCAATGGTTATTTAAGTCCTTTAAGGCGTGGGACTCTTGTGGTGGTACTTACAAAACATAATTGTTTATAAGGTCATTGTTAAATATTCTTTAAAATATAAACAAACATATTCATGGGTTTCATTTTAACAAATAGAGTTTAGAAATTAATCCACGTAATTGAAATATTTATAAAATATAACATGTATAAAATAAATTATGATAAGTCAAAACATACGTAAAATATATTATGGTAACTCAATGTATAATATAACTCACTTTAAAATTAATACCTCATTCTTTCTTTCAACTACCAAAGGCCCTTTTGACTTCCAGTATTTTCTTCCTCTTTTCTTAGTTTCATTTCCTTTCATTTCCTTTCCTTTCCTTTCCTTTTTCTCTCCAGTATTTTCTTCCTCTTTTCTTAGTTTCATTTCCTTTCATTTCCTTTCCTTTCCTTTTTCTCTCCTGAGCAACTCCCCCCTCCTTTATATAGAAAGAGAACCGTTGGCACCAAGCCACATGGCTGCCCACGTGTTGCATTGCCATTAATACGCCATTAATTCATGCTTATCTCTTACCTTTAGGTTCAATTTCCAAATCTAAACTAAATATATTTTTTTTCCCGATAATCTCATTTATAGTTAAATAATACGAATATAAAATTTAAAGGACAACTTAAATTTTCGGGTTGTTACATATGCGAGTAATAATTAATAAATAAGGATAGAATATAATTGAACTAGATAATTTCTGCTCTACTGTGGATGAAGGGAGAATTCGAGAAAGAAAATTGCTTGGGAGTTCAAATCGAGCACTCCCAATTTATCCTTAATGATATGAAATAAACCATGTAAAGGGGGGATTCACACTCCTCTCTTCATTCTCTCTCTCTCTCTCTCTTCTACCTCATTAAAGGTCAAAATAAGATCATTTAGCGAGACTTTTCAAGTCTTTTTGTTCAAAAAAAGTTAGGGATATTTACCAATAAATCTTATCTTATAAATAAGTACTCCAATTAGTCCTAAGTTTTTTTTCTATTGATCTATTAAGTCTTATTAGTAGAGAGTTTCTTTTTGTGTAGTCCTATTTTTTGTTTTGGTAGTGTTTTGGTAGACAACTATATCCTTTTATTAATGTGACAAGTATAATGTGGGAAATGGGGTGCCTGTTGTGCACCTAGCATAGCAGCCACTGTTGTGCGGCTCTATGTGCTTATTTCAGAGTCCGTTTTGATAATCTGAACCGTTCACATTTTAGAGTACATCGAGTAGAACATACCTGCAAAAAATCAAGTTAATCGGATATCGTTAACCCTTTCATCCACTCACATTTGTATCTTAAAAAATAAATAACATTTTGATTTAAAGTATTAAAATGAATACACAGAAAAATTTCAGCACAAAACAGAAAAATTTCAGCTCTTCAAAGAGAAATTTTACAAAAAAAATTCAGCTCGTTACAGAGAAAAATTTCTTAGTGACGAGTAGAAATTTTTCTAATAATATTATTGAGAGACATTAACTAATAACAAAAAACATATTGGACCTCCTACTACTAAAAGTTGGATGGTGATGTTTACTAATTTCCCCAAAAAATATTTTAAAACTTTTAAAAATTGTTTCTATCTTTTCAAAAGATAAAAATTATATAAAAATAATAAATATTTTTATTTTCTTTCATTTTTTTCATCAATTTAATTTAATTTAATTTTAAACAAATTTTTAAAACAAAATCAAACAGAGTGTTTCAAAGATGTTACGATTGCCTTCATGTTTAGCTTCTGAATTGCCTTTTTAAATTGACTCCTCACCAACTTTGATGGACAATTATTATTATTTTTTTCAACTCTTTATTTATGTGATACTTTATATATATATATATATATAATTTTTAATTTTCTATGTTCTTCCCATTTTTATTTTTTTTTTAACAAATTACCCATAATAGACCATTTGATATTTTTAAAGTCCTTGCCTTTCGAAAAAGTTAGGATGCAGCTTCTAAAATTCCTTTCTAAATGACTTTACCTTTCAAATCACTTTTCACTAGTATTTGATAGCTTAATTTAGCACATAAAATTAAGAGCGAATTATACTAACAGTTCCTATATTTTGGGACTCGTGTCATTTTGATTCTTAACTTTTCAATTGTGTTACATTTGGCCTGTTCTAAATAAGGACAATTGAAGATAACATTGCTTAATTTCAAGGGCAAAATCATCAATTTGATAAAATATAAACTAATTTGATAAAAATGAATGTCAAAAAAATATTTTTAAATTATTAAAAATTATTTCTACCCACTAAAGATAAAATTATGTAAAATTGATAAATCTTTTAGACATTAATTATTTATTTATTTTACCAAATTAATTTTTGTTACGTGATTGGATAATAATCATATGATGTGTTTGGGGAATTACTTGCGTAATGTCCCATGTTGCTCCAAGACTATTGAATAATTCCTCATTGTTTTCGTAGCATTACTAACATTCAAGAGTTGGTAAGCTAAAATTAATGATATAGGCAATTAATAAAGGTGGAATTTTATTTACACAAAATATTTGAAACCAAGTCTAAGCATCCACAAAAACAACAGTTAAATGTGATGACAAATAGAATTTTTTTAAAAAAATGAAAAGAAAAGAAAAAGGGATACAATACATTGCAAGTAAATTACAATCATAACTACCCATCTATCACTTGTTACAAGATACTAGAGAACATAATGATTGTATGAAGGTGAGTCCAAGGAGAATAACAGCCACGATAATAGATAAGACCTGCCAGGGAGTATTGCAATAGTCTTGTCTCAAGATTGCCTCCTACTTGTGGCTAGGAGTTTCGCAGTAGTCGTTGAACCGTTTGTGAAGTTCAGTAAAATAATATGCATCATTGTTGATGGTAACTTTTTTGCCAAGCCCGTTAAAGAGATTTGACACATCATTGTTCTGACCTAGCCAGTTCTCAATAATTTTGGCTCGCACAAGTAACTCGACATCTTTGGAAGTGTTGATGAGGTTATCCGTAAACATAATTGAGAGGGAGCTTTTAAGTGCATTAGGGCCGAGCTAGGCCCTGGCGTAGTGATGGGCCGTTTTGTGGGCCGAGGTAAAAAGGGCTTAGTGAAGTAGACCATTGCGTTACAGGGGTTAGCTCGGCTGTGGTTAGCTCGGTCCAAATATGGTTACAGTCACCACGGTCGGAGTGGTGATTAGCTCGGTCATAGTATTCGAAGATGAGGTATTTGGGCTTCATACGGAAGACCTTGCTCTTGATAGCTCGGTCCTAGCTTGGTATTGTTAGCTCGGTCCCAATAGGCCAAAATCGAGGTACAGGTGAAAAGAGAGCCGAGCTATGTGTTGCATGCGAAGACATTTGGATTAAGTATGACAAAGGGCTAGTGTTAGCTTGGTCATACTGTCATCCAACCGTGGTAAAACCATCTCACTTGGTTTAAGCAGTGAGGGGGTGTTGAAGGATAAACATTATCTTTCAGGAGTGTGATTCCTAGGAGGACTCTACATGGAGGAATAAGAGTCCTAATAGGATTGTGCTATGCGGAACCTATAAAAGCTATAGCGATCTCGGTTCTTCTTCCTTTAGTTGTTGTATCCGGACTTAGTTCCATGGATGCTGGTTGTTGTTTTGATCTAATCCCTGTCCTTCAATTCTTTAAATTTGAGTTGTAGAATGTTTTGGACTTTTTTGTTCCAGGTTGGGTGTGATTGGGAGCAGGTGGTTGCTGCCCAGGTTTTTGGTCTTTTGCTCGAGCGAGCAGTTTATCGCTCGAGCAAGCTCTTTGTTTAGGTCCTTCGCTCGAGCCAGGGTTTGGTAGCTTGAGCGAGAGTGGAGTTTTGTTCCTGGTGGATCGAGCTAGAGTGGCTTCGCTCGAGCGAGCGATTGTGTCTGGTTCTGGACCTGAGAGTTGCATTTCTTGGCTCGAGCGAGCTGGTTTGTTATTCGCTCGAGCGAGCGTTCCGTCGCTCGAGTGTGCGTCTAGTTGCAGACCTGAGGGTTTGAATTGTTGGCTCGAGCGAGAGTTCCTTCGCTCGAGAGAGATGGGTTTCTTGTGTCTGGTCGCTCGAGTGACCAAGTCTTCGCTCGAGCGAGCCTGTTTTATATCAGCGTACAGCAACGGGTTTTAACTTCACTTTTTCATCCCCTTTTCTTTTTAAAACCCTAGATTCGAGACTCTCTCTCTCTAAACTCATCTTCTCTCTAGATTTTCATCTCCTTCTAGTATGAACCTACCCTAAGCTCTTTATTAAAAAGGTAGGGGGCGTTGAGAGCTTCATTTTAATATGGAAATCTTTGGATTTGGAGCACTTTGATTTCGGGTCATCTTCTCCATTTGAGTCCTCCACTTGAGGTAGGGATTCTCCTTGTTCTTCTTCAATACTCCGTCTATAGATAGACATGTGGTAGTTTTTGTATTGCATGAAAATTATATCATGTTGGATTTGTTGAAAATCATGAGGTTGAACCTTGGGTTGGTTGTTTGAATTTGGGTTCATTATCATTAGTTGTGGTTTGGGCTAATTGGAGTGTTAATTAGCATGTTGTTGTTGAAAGGAGAGGAAACCCAAATTTTTATTTGATTTAATAAACTAATAGAGGGGTTTTGATCTTTGGGCAAATACTTATGTATTTTGGGTTTTAACTGAAGTCATTGTTGTTTGTCGTAGATGATTGAGCCTTTTTGGTCAATATTGAGAAAGAGGGAGGAAAACTCTAATTTAACGATTATGGCTTAATTTGCATAATTAATTTGGAATGGCTTTAAAAAGAATGTAGTGGATTAACATGAGTTATGGCTTTATTGTCCATGGAATTGATTTTGTGAAAACAAAAGGAATGGAATTGGTTTTGTGAAAGCAAAAGGAAGTGGAATTCGTTTTGTGAAATGGGTAAGGTATTTTTGAAATAGGTATAAAAATTGGAATGTTGTATCTTGAGTGTTGAACACACACTTGTGGGGGTTGTATCTTTAACTACTATGTTAGTGTTGTTGTTGGGTTTTGTGATCTCATGATAATTGAGTCTGTTAATAGATGTACAATATGCATGCATCTAGAGGTTTTGTCCTTGGTCATCGGTGGAGGATGGCATGGTTGTGTTGAATTGTCGTGTATGCATTACACCTATGTGTTCATCTACTTTAACACATTGCTGGTATCTTGTTAGTTTATGTGTATGTAGTACACATGTTGGTTATGCCTTGTTGTATTGTGGCTGTTGGTGTTATACCTTGCGCTGAGAATCAGAGGTACCGTTACCTTCCAGCTAGCGCCTGGAGAACTGATTGTGCTGAGAATCGAAGGCACCATACCCTTCCAGCTAGCGCCTGGTAAACTGGTAGTTTGTTGTGAGAAGTGTATCTTTGGCTTACTACGCACATAGCTACTAGAGCAAAGTTTTGTTGTTATTGTTTCAGTGTATCTGGGAACATCATGGATTGTGTTGATTACAGTTTTGGAGGGCCAAGTTGCCTCATTGGTTTATCTTATGCATGTAGTTGAGTTGTTATCTCCCTTTTATAAAGGTATGCATGTATAGTTATGATAGAATCGGGATTGAACTGAAATGCCCTTTTGTCTTTTGGAAATGTGAAGAAAATCGAACATTTTAGAAATATGTTTTGAAAAAGATACATCTGTTGTATGTGTGAAAAACGGAAGAGAGTAACGGGCTTAGTGAATTTATTTCCTAAGTAATTGTTAATGTTATGAAAGATTGGGAACGGGGGTTAATGAAAGGAAAGGAAAGATGAATCGTTTATAGCGTCGAATGAAATAGTTGTTTTCGAGGAAAGTTCATACATATATATATTTTGTATAAACTGTCACATTACTATTCTAGTATGAGAATGAGCGTTCATGATCATAGCTATCTGTAAGTTGGTATTGTTGAGGATCATGTTGAGACCCCTACTGCACTATATGTTCATCCCACGTTGTTGAATCTTTTTTTCAGGTGTTTAGGAGGATGTGCTACAAGATTTGGATCCTTCTTATTTGTTAGCCACGGGGCCTCTTTGTTGTAGGCGGAATGCCATATAGGTAAAAGGGTTGTACCCTTCATTTGGTTATTTAATGTTGTAAGCCTGAGGGCAACTTATTTAGAATACTCATGTTGTATTTAATTAGCATTCGAAAGAGAGAGTTGTTGTTCACTCCTTCTAGTTGAACATTTGAGTTTATTTCCGCATGTTATTTCTGAAATTGAATTAAGTTAATGAACTTGGTAATGACTTCGAGTAATAAAAAGTGGGGCATGACAACTTGGTATCAGAGCCACCGGGTTTGAAGACCTTGGGCTCGTGGGAAGTGGTTTTTACCACAGTGGGTTTACTAAGTGTAGTGAGGACGTTGCATATAGATATCATGAAAGTTAGGACTTATGTATTGCATTTATGTGAGCATGGGATTAAGTTTCCTGGATGGTATTCATAGCCGGTGAACTTGCTTTGAGGTCCTTTTGGAAACACGCCTGATCAACGTGGTTTCTGATGGGAATTCCTTGAGAGTTCTACGATGAGTGGCTATCCTTGTGGACTTGATTCGATTATGTGTTTACATGTTTAGATGTTTATATGCAATAGAGATGTAAATTTTGAGACTAAGTGTGTCTTGTGACCTATTGCTGGTAGAGTGTGCCTCGGAGAAGGCTATTGCATTTTGCACTAAGTGTGTTTTGCTTTTGTGCTTTATAGGATGTCTACACGAGGGAGTAGAGGACGGTTGAATAGTAGGAGTGTCGGTAGAGGCACAGCGGTTCCTTTAGCACCTACCGTTGCAACATCGGCTGTCGGCGAGGATGTCGCGCGTGAGATTGTGAGAGCAGTGCAAGGCGCCTTAGCTCGCACTGAGGGCGGCAGCGGGCATGCTCTCAAACTTACTAAGGAGTTTTTCCGTTCCGGCCCACCTGAGTTTGTGGGGGAGGCTAAATCGTTGGAGGCAGAGAGTTGGTTAGAGCAGATTACCAAGACTCTTGATATGCTCAGAGTCGAAGATGAGGAGTTGAGGGTTTCTTTGGCGACTTTTCAATTAAAGGGCGATGCGAGTTATTGGTGGAAGTATGCTAAGGATACTGTAGGTAGCACGTGGGTTGCTTTTACCGAGGCCTTTTGGGCCAAGTATTTCCCTCCTTCCGCTCGGGAAAGGTTGAGGGATCAGTTTTTGGAGTTGCGTTAGGATGATACTCCTGTGGCACAGTTTGAGATGCGGTTTGCTAGTTTGTCGAGGTTTGCTCCAGAGTTGGTGGCAACAGAGAAGCATCGTTGTTTTGAGTTTGAAAAGCGGTTGTGTTTTGTTATTCGGGAGAAGGTAGCTGGATCCTTTTGAAAGGATTATTATAATTTAGTCGAGGCAATGGCCCATGTGGAGGCCATGGTTGCGAGTGATGATGGAGTTAAGGAGGAGACCACCTTGGTAAGTCCTACGGTCCCTAAGCGTTCTAGGTTCAGTAAAGGGTGGAGGCGGAAACATGCTCATTCAGGGGCTAATTCCTTTTCTTCGCTAGGGGTTTCGGACACTTCGGTTGGGAGGTCCGGGGAGGTGCAGGTTTCAAACCAGTCTCAGAGTAGGGGGTCTGGTGGTTGTTTTGTTTGTGGTCAGCTGGGCCATGGTAGGCGTTTTTGCCCCTTGCGTGTGAATTCTACTAGTGTCTCAAAACCTAGTCAGACTCAGTCGTACCCGTCCAGTCGGGGGCAGTATCGGTACCAGAAACGGGCAGGCCAGGCTTTGGGAGCCTTGCGAGGAGCGACTTATTAGATAGCCCTGTAGTATAACCCTGGAGGGAGACTATTGTGCTGTTGACCGGTGATGTATTATGTGAATCATTTTGTTGTTGACCGGTGTATTGTTGGATGCTGAGGCACCATGTTTATGTATCGCATATGTATGTATAATGTTGTTTGTTTAATCCTCATGTATTGGGGAGTATGTATGAAATCTCGAACCCTCTTTTATATATATATTGGGAAGTTGTTAATGGGATCAATGATCCTAGTGTTGTTGCTTGCTTGGTACTGTATGTTGAGTTAGTCTTGTGACGGCCTGTGGGCCTTATTCATTTTAGAGATTATTTGTTGAGAACGGGAATTCGTGGGTGAATGGGTTAGATGTGATGGTTTCGAGAGTTGCGTGGTGTTGGCAAGGTTATGGGAGAATGTTCGAGGGAATGTGAGATTTGCATCTCGGGCTAGCGGGAATGGTACCTAAATGTTGATTCGTGATTTGGGCTTTGCTAATTAGTGAGTCCGTGGTGACCCCATCGGTGGTATAAGGGTAGTGTTCGTATTGTGATTAGTTATCAATTGTGGGGAATGGTTTGTGAGTGGGTGCTGGCAGCATCCTTTGGAGGAAGAACACTTTTGAGTCCTAGAGCAACGAGAATAGCGTTGGTTAAAACTATCCTTCGTGATTGGGTTGTTGTAATTGAGGTTGACCATGTCGGTCTTCGGTCGAGGAGATGAGTAGGTTTGCTATGTAGCCATGGGGAGGGAAATGGTGATTCCCTTAGGTGTAGTGTTGATGCGGTTTAATTTGAGGAGATCCGGTGAGATTCCAAAATTTGGGGTTTGTGTAGAGAACTCCGTGTTTGGGGTTAGTAGTTTGAGTGGCACATCAGTGTGTGGATTGCTGAGTGTGGAGTTTGTTGAGTCGATTAGTCAGCTTGTTGGTATCGGGTTTTGGGTTGACATCGATCACCTTGAGGTTGGTCTCGTTTGCCGTAGACTTTGTGTGTTGATTAGGGAAACTGAAACTAATCGAACATGTTATGTCGTTGAATCTGACGGCTGGAATAATACATCATATATGTGTATTGATTGAGCATTGTGAATGATTGGCTTTTTACATTTTATATGTATATTGTTTGGGAGGAGATAGGGGATGGACTCCGATGATACAGCACCAAAATGTGTATCTATTAAAAGATTGATATAGTTCATATGCTTATCTATTGTGAAGTGAAAAATGTTTTATATGAGTTACTGTCTCATTTAATTGTTTGGCCAGGTTCTGAGCCAGGTGTATGTTATTAAATTGATTAAGTAGAGGGACGCGGAATGAAATTGCAAAACCATGAATTTCTTATGCCTTATGTGTTCATAGTACTGTTGTTATTTCCATTAACTATCATTATAGAAATGTTATGTTCTGTGTTGGTTGTGGCATCACTGTGTACGTGATGGTTGTTGATAGTGTTATTTTGGAAAGAAATGGAACAAAATTTTTTTTTTTTTTTTTTCTTTCTTTCCTAGTGTTTGGGCCATCCAAGGATGTTGTTGAAAAGTTGATTTAATTCAAGGGTTTTAAGGAATTCCAAATTAATCTTTTTGGCAAATAAACTGTGGATGATTCTGTGTTTTGGGTAACCCTGTGTTTGTGAAAAATGTTTACAAAACTTTTGAGTTTCGCATAGAAAATGAAAGATTTATTTCGGAATGTCAACATTGAAAATTTGACTATTTTTGAGAAGTGTCTCATGAACAAGAAAATGTTTTGCTTATTATTTCCTAAGGAGATTTGCTTTGGTTACTTTTGGGAATTTTGTGGTTGAGTGGTGACTTAACTTGATGCGCTAGTCATTTGTTGGTAGATTGTTTCGGGAAAGGTTTGATTTTGTTAAGACGGTCACGTTTAGAGGGTTGCCTTTTGGAACGTGTTTCCTTGGTGAATCTTTCTCCTTGTGAGGGTAAACCGGATGTTGTTGCGAGAATAGTTCTTTTCTAAGTGCTCGGGTGTTGAGTGCTTCGTGTTTGTTGGCTTTGTGTTTTGACGTATCCTTAATTTCGGGGACGAAATTCTTTAAGGGGGGGAGGTTATAGCGATCTCGGTTCTTCTTCCTTTAGTTGTTGTATCCGGACTTAGTTCCGTGGATGCTGGTTATTGTTTTGATCTAATCCCTGTCCTTCAATTCTTTAAATTTGAGTTGTAGAATGTTTTGGACCTGTTTGTTCCAGGTTGGGTGTGATTGGGAGCAGGTGGTTGCTGCCCAGGTTTTTGGTCTTTCACTCGAGCGAGCAGTTTGTCGCTCAAGCGAGCTCTTTGTTTAGGTCCTTCGCTCGAGCCAGGGTTTCGTAGCTCGAGCGAGAGTGGAGTTTTGTTCCTGGTGGATCGAGCCAGAGTGGCTTCGCTCGAGCGAGCGATTGCGTCTGGTTCTGGACCTGAGAGTTGCATTTCTTGGCTCGAGCGAGCTTTTCTTCGCTCGAGCGAGCTAGTTTGTTATTCGCTCGAGCGAGCGTTCTGTCGCTCGAGCGTGCGTCTAGTTGCAGACCTGAGGGTTTGAATTGTTGGCTCGAGCGAGAGTTCCTTCGCTCGAGAGAGATGGGTTTCTTGTGTCTGGTCGCTCGAGCGACCAAGTCTTCGCTCGAGCGAGCTTGTTTTATATCAGCATATAGCAGCGGGTTTTAACTTCACTTTTTCATCCCCTTTTCTTTTTAAAACCCTAGATCCGAGACTCTCTCTCTCTAAACTCATCTTCTCTCTAGATTTTCATCTCCTTCTAGTATGAACCTACCCTAAGCTCTTTATTAAAAAGGTAGGGGGCGTTGAGAGCTTCATTTTAATATGGAAATCTTTGGATTTGGAGCACTTTGATTTCGGGTCATCTTCTCCATTTGAGTCCTCCACTTGAGGTAGGGATTCTCCTTGTTCTTCTTCAATACTCCGTCTATAGATAGACATGTGGTAGTTTTTGTATTGCATGAAAATTATATCATGTTGGATTTGTTGAAAATCATGAGGTTGAACCTTGGGTTGGTTGTTTGAATTTGGGTTCATTATCATTAGTTGTGGTTTGGGCTAATTGGAGTGTTAATTAGCATGTTGTTGTTGAAAGGAGAGGAAACCCAAATTTTTATTTGATTTAATAAACTAATAGAGGGGTTTTGATCTTTGGGCAAATACTTATGTATTTTGGGTTTTAACTGAAGTCATTGTTGTTTGTCGTAGATGATTGAGCCTTTTTGGTCAATATTGAGAAAGAGGGAGGAAAACTCTAATTTAACGATTATGGCTTAATTTGCATAATTAATTTGGAATGGCTTTAAAAAGAATGTAGTGGATTAACATGAGTTATGGCTTTATTGTCCATGGAATTGATTTTGTGAAAACAAAAGGAATGGAATTGGTTTTGTGAAAGCAAAAGGAAGTGGAATTCGTTTTGTGAAATGGGTAAGGTATTTTTGAAATAGGTATAAAAATTGGAATGTTGTATCTTGAGTGTTGAACACACACTTGTGGGGGTTGTATCTTTAACTACTATGTTAGTGTTGTTGTTGGGTTTTGTGATCTCATGATAATTGAGTCTGTTAATAGATGTACAATATGCATGCATCTAGAGGTTTTGTCCTTGGTCATCGGTGGAGGATGGCGTGGTTGTGTTGAATTGTCGTGTATGCATTACACCTATGTGTTCATCTACTTTAACACATTGCTGGTATCTTGTTAGTTTATGTGTATGTAGTACACATGTTGGTTATGCCTTGTTGTATTGTGGCTGTTGGTGTTATACCTTGCGCTGAGAATCAGAGGTACCGTTACCTTCCAGCTAGCGCCTGGAGAACTGATTGTGCTGAGAATCGAAGGCACCATACCCTTCCAGCTAGCGCCTGGTAAACTGGTAGTTTGTTGTGAGAAGTGTATCTTTGGCTTACTACGCACATAGCTACTAGAGCAAAGTTTTGTTGTTATTGTTTCAGTGTATCTGGGAACATCATGGATTGTGTTGATTACAGTTTTGGAGGGCCGAGTTGCCTCATTGGTTTATCTTATGCATGTGGTTGAGTTGTTATCTCCCTTTTATAAAGGTATGCATGTATAGTTATGATAGAATTGGGATTGAACTGAAATGCCCTTTTGTCTTTTGGAAGTGTGAAAAAAATCGAACATTTTAGAAATATGTTTTGAAAAAGATACATCTGTTGTATGTGTGGAAAACGGAAGAGAGTAACGGGCTTAGTGAATTTATTTCCTAAGTAATTGTTAATGTTATGAAAGATTGGGAATAGGGGTTAATGAAAGGAAAGGAAAGATGAATCGTTTATAGCGTCGAATGAAATAGTTGTTTTCGAGGAAAGTTCATACATATATATATTTTGTATAAACTGTCACATTACTATTCTAGTATGAGAATGAGCATTCATGATCATAGCTGTCTGTAAGTTGGTATTGTTGAGGATCATGTTGAGACCCCTACTACACTATATGTTCATCCCACGTTGTTGAATCTTTTTTTCAGGTGTTTAGCAGGATGTGCTACAAGATTTGGATCCTTCTTATTTGTTGGCCACAGGGCCTCTTTGCTGTAGGCGGAATGCCATATATGTAAAAGGGTTGTACCCTTCATTTGGTTATTTAATGTTGTAAGCCTGAGGGCAACTTATTTAGAATACTCATGTTGTATTTAATTAGCATTCGAAAGAGAGAGTTGTTGTTCACTCCTTTTAGTTGAACATATGAGTTTATTTCCGCATGTTATTTCTGAAATTGAATTAAGTTAATGAACTTGGTAATGACTTCGAGTAATAAAAAGTGGGGTGTGACAAAAGCTCACAACATAACCTATGTAGAGGTAACACAACTTTGATTCCCGAACACGTAGAGCTTTTGTCTATTTGTCTATTTTGCTGACTTAGGCATCGGAGAGGTATCTGGCACACACCCGCCGGCTAGCTCACGTTTGTGTTTTCAGGGAGTAAAAGCGACGACGTTTGGAGGAGCGCAAACTTGATCAACAGGATTATACGAGAACATTATTTCGTGCTCGTACAATTGGCACCGTCTATGGAAATTACACATAGAACAAAACCTTTTGATCGAGTTTTCCTTTCTAGTTGAAATCAATGGCACACAACGAAGATTTTCCGCAATCTGCTATAGACGGACAAACCCCAGAGGGAGGTGGGAGCCACGAAGGTTTGCTTTCTATCCCTCCTATGGCGGATTTAGAATCCCAACGACAGAAACCGCAGAGGGATGCAAAGGGGAGGCGGGCTAACAACCCCCGTCGCTCTCAAAGTCCAGAAAGACAGAGAGACAGAGGCGGAGGATGGACCCTCAAGTCCTGGAGGATCGCGTGAAAGAGCAGGATGAATTAATAAGGAGGATGGCGGTAGACATGGAGTTTATGAAGCGCCAGATAAAAGGAAAGGGGGTGGCGACAGGAGAGGGGCACAAAGGTGACACGCCACCTCGCCACTCGGAGGATCGTGATAGGCGTACCACACTATCGCAAGTAGAAAGTGGGAAGCTTAGAACAGGCGACACTCAATCAAGGACTTCCAGGACTCGTTACTCCAGGTCTGAGAGAATGAGAACTGAGAGGTCATATACTGAGAGAAGCACCTATCGACCCTCACATACGCACCAGACGTCATCTAGGCACACGAAGTTACCTCGATCATCTGACTTGCGAACTGTGCTTGAAGAAAGGGCACGATGGAAGGAGGATACCAGGGCACGCGACCCGCGCAGAGTTTCAGCCCTTCAGCGGTTGGCCCCTCGGACGCATGGGAGCGTCGAGGTAGGAATGACAATACCACGCCTTGCCTACGAACCAACAGACAAAGCATTAGCAAGGCTACAGAGCTCTCCGTTTGTTCCAGCAATTGAGAACGCACCCCCTACCTTCAGGCTTCCATCAGCCCAAGTTCACCACTTATGAGGGGAAGACTGACCCCTACATGCACTTAAGCCACTTTCGCCAGGTTATGGCAGTATACCGGTGAAACAAGGCTTTAATGTGCATCCTGTTCCCATCCAGCCTTGGCAACCTAGGTTTAACCTGGTTCGAAAGGCTACCAGAAGGCAGCATTGCCTCATGGGCACAGTTGGCAGAGGCGTTCGTGACTAAATTCAGGACGAACACCAAGACACCAGTGGAGATCGACCAACTACTCTCCATTGACATAGGCGAAAAAGAGACGTTGAGGTCCTACAACAGTCGCTACTTGGAGACCTTCAACCAGATTGGGGATTGCCCTACGAACCTCGCCATCGCACAATACAAACAGGGCCTACTAGTCGGTAACAAATTGAGGGACTCAATTACTATGACGCCGCCCCTCACGATGGAGGCCTTGATGGAGAGAGTACACCAACATATTCGCGTGGAGGAAGATAGCGCCCGTGCCAAGGTAAAATCTGGCACAACAGATAAAAAGACTACGACAAAAGTCAATACGGTAGAGCAACCTAACAGAAATGGGCGAGGCAGGCGGACCAACAGAGAGGACCCAGACAAGAGGAAGTCAAGAGTTTGCACTGCCATCACCGCAGTGTTCAAAAAACCAATCTATCGGATTCTTAGTGAGATACGCAATGAACCTTTCGTCCGATGGCCAGCTAAGTTGGGAGAAGCACAAAAAGACTATGACGAGAGGTCCCGGTGCACCTTCTATGATGAAAAGGGGCACCGCACTGAAAATTGCACACCATTGCGGCAGCACTTGGAGGAATTAGTGGCAGCTGGGCACCTGGACTAGTGCATAGAAAATGCACTGGTTGTCACTCTACGCGTCAAGAATTTCGACATCAAATAGATTTTGATCGACCAAGGAAGCTCATGTGAGATAATGTATTACGAAACCTTCAAACAACTGAAACTGGAGGACAAAGACTTGGCACCTGCAACATCCCCCCTAATCAGATTCAACTCAATGCCAGAGTGGCTAATGGGCAAGATAATCCTCCTAGTCAAAGCAGGAACCATGACAAAACAGGTGGAATTCTGGGTATTGAAAGTCCCTTCCACCTACAACATAATCTTGGGGAGGATATGGTTGCACGCCATGCGATCGGTAGCCTCAATCTACCATCAAGTATTACGGTTCCCCAACGAAGCCGGAGTAGTTGAAGAGGTCTTTGGAGACCAAATTATGTCCAAACAGTGCTTCGTCATAGTAAATGGCAGCCGCGCTGCCAAAGGGTATGTACAGATAGTGGAAGAGCCTGAGAGCAATGAACTATTTGCGGATGTCGGCAAGGCAGCTGAACAGAAGGCAGTGGAAGACTTAGTACAGGAAAGGATAGATGAAAAAGACCCAGAAAAGTTCTTTTTGGTTGGCTCGTCTCTGTCCGGCACTGAGAGAATAGAGGTCATGGAATTCTTAACCTCTAACATCGAAGTGTTTGCCTGGACACCGTGTGACATGCCTGGCATTGATCCAAACTTCATCTGTCACCAACTGAACGTCCACCCAACTACCAGGCCAGTTATACAGCGCACTTGCAGATCAGCACTCCACCATGCCGTGATAGTGGCGAAAGAAGTGGGAAACTTGCTAGAGGCAGGAGCTATCAGAGAAGTGCACTACCCCAAGTGGATCTCCAATACCGTAGTAGTGCCAAAGAAGAATGGAAAATGGCGTGTCTGCGTGGACTACAAAACAGTCAACAAGGCATGCCCAAATGACAGCTTTCCCCTACCACGGATAGACCAACTGGTAGACCTGACGGCAGGACATAATCGACTTAGCTTCCTTGATGCGTACAGAGGTTACCATCAGATTGCTATGTATGAACCAGATCAGGAGGTCACATCCTTTACAACACCTAGAGGTTTATACTGTTACAAGGTCATGCCCTTTGGCCTAAAAAATGCAGGGGCAACATTCCAACAGATGGTCACCAAGATGTTTGAACCATTGTTAGGCAGAACAATGGAGGTTTACATAGATGACATGGTGGTCAAAACCAAGAATGAGAGCGACCATCTCAGGGACCTAGATGAAATGTTCTAGATTCTGAAGAAATACAAGTTGTGCCTAAATACATCGAAGTGTGCGTTCGGCGTAGGATAAAGAAAATTCTTAGGCTTCCTAGTGACCAATCGAGGTATAGAGGCAGACCCCTCTCAGATCAAAGCAATCCAGGATCTAGAAAGGCCCAACACAGTAAAAGAAGTGCAGCATCTCACCGGCCTGGCAGCTGCGCTCAACCGGTTCATAAGTCGGTCGTTGGATAGATGTCGACCATTTTTCCAAGCATTAAAAGCCAAGTTTGAGTGGGATGAAGAATGCGACCGCACTCTACAAAGCTTGAAAGAGTACATGTCTTCTCCACCTTTGCTAGTAACCCCAGTACCTGAAGAAGAGCTCTTTTTGTACCTAGCAATTTCACAGCACGCAGTAAGCGCAGTGTTGGTCAGAGCGGAAGGAATCCAACATCTGCCCATCTTTTATGTTAGCAAAACCTTGCTGGGCGCAGAAACCAGGTACCTGCCTTTGGAAAAACTAGCCTTAGCCTTAATGATGACCTCAAGGAAGGTGTCGCATTATTTCCACACCCACACCATCATCGTGCTAACAACTTTTCCATTAAAAGCTTTGTTTGAAAGAGCGAACTTTTCTGGGCGAATCTTGAAGTGGGCAGTAGAATTGGGACAATTTGATATCAAGTTTCAACCCAGAATCGCAATAAAAGCTCAAGCTTTGGCAAATTTCGTGGCAGAGTTCACACCAGGAAGTCATCACATCTGCCCAGTTGACTTAATTGGTACAGCAAAAATGGGGATAGAAAGTGCCGCAGGAAACACGCAACCCCTAAAACAAGATACCCAGCCACATCCCAAGGCATACCGGATTGAAGGAAGAGAGGATGAGGCAAACCAAGCCATTCCCAGTGAGGACTCATCAAAAAACAGAGATTTAAGGCAGTCTGACAGTGAAGATACAACACCTACAGCAGACATGGACTTGGAAGAAAACATCAGCAACACGCCTGACCCCAAGGCTTCATCTGACCCTTCCACTTGCTGGAAGCTATTCGTTGTAGAGATGTGGAAGCTCTTTGTGGATGGAGCATCCAACAGGCATGGTGCAGGACTCGGCATAGTCCTCATCTCACCAGATAGCCTAATAGTGGAACAAGCAGTCAACCTTGGCTTCCCAGCATCAAACAACGAAGCGGAGTATGAAGCACTTTTAGCAGGCCTAAAATCAGCACTCTTCATGCAGGCCACTGGGCTAATGGTTTACAGTGACTCCTAGCTGGTAGTAAACCAAATTTCAGGTGACTATAAGGCAAAGGATGAGAGGATGGCAAAGTATCAAGAGTTAGTCAGAAGAGAAATCATGAAATTCGAAGTAGTGCGAATAGAGCAGATCGGCCAGGAAGAAAACAGTAGAGCAGATGAACTAGCAGGTTTCGCTTCGATGGCAGATACATCCATCCCACATCTATTACTGATCGACTTCCTACCAAGACCAAGCATTGAATAATCTGAGAGGGAGCTTTTAAGTGCATTAGGGCCGAGCTAGGCCCTGGCATAGTGATGGGCCATTTTGTGGGCTAAGGTAAAAAGGGCTTAGTGAAGTAGACCATTGCTTTAGAGGGGTTAGCTCGGCTGTGGTTAGCTCGGTCCAAATATGGTTACAATCACTACAGTCGGAGTGGTGATTAGCGCGGTCATAGTATTCGGAGATGAGGTATTTGGGCTTCATACGGAAGACCTTGCTCTTGATAGCTCGGTCCTAGCTTGGTATTGTTAGCTCGGTCCCAACAGGCCAAAATCGAAGTACAGGTGAAAGGAGAGCCGAGCTATGTGTTGCATGCGAAGACATTTGGATTAAGTATATGACAAAGGGCTAGTGTTAGCTTGGTCATACTGTCATCCAACCGTGGTAAAAGCATCTCACTTGGTTAAGCAGTGAGGGGGGTGTTGAAGGACAAGCATTATCTTTTAGGAGTGCGATTCCTAGGAGGACTCTACATGGAGGAATAAGAGTCCTAATAGGATTGTCATATGCGGAACCTATAAAAGCTCACAACATAACCTATGTAGAGGTAACACAACTTTGATTCCTGAACACGTAGAGCTTTTATCTATTTGTCTATTTTGCTGACTTAGGCATCGGAGAGGTATCCGGCACACATCCGCCGGCTAGCTCATGTTTGTGTTTTCAGGGAGTAAAAGCGACGACGTTTGGAGGAGCGCAAACTTGATCAACAGGATTATACGAGAACATTATTTCGTGCTCGTACAATAGTATAATCAGCAAAATACTTATCACCACAATGACATTGCTCGTAGGCAATAATGTTCCATAGCAAACGTTCGTGGGATCAACTATTTCTGTATGTGGGATTTCTAAAATGCTGCCGCCAAATTTTATATCAAATAAGTCTTTGCTTGAACCTACCTTAAACTTTACTCCAGCCTCATGATGCTCTGTTGCACTTGGTATGCCAAATTTCCTTTCAGTTTGTTGCAAACATTGCCTTGGTATGAGATGACTTATTAAGCAATCAATGATTTGTTTTACTTTTGAAGGACTTTTCTACTCTGGAACTGAAACTTGCGAATCTTTCATTGGTATGAGACAACTTCTTAGCAAATCAAGAAAATGTTTTACTTCTGAACGATTAATATCCCTTAGGTCTGGATGTTCTTGTATGATGTGTTCTTGCTCAATCCAATTAAGGCTGAGACGAATGGAGTAGGACATGGTCTCATTCCTGTTAAAGCCCAAGTCTATGTCGGTCTTTTCGCAAAGATCTCGGAGAACAAACAACGGAAGTTGATTTTCAAGCACTAACAAGTCATACCTTACATCAGCAATCATCCATGGTTTCCTAAATATACGATCATTTGGAGTTATTTCCCCAGGAAACTTGTATCTTAGTAGAAATTCAACAATGAAGGCAGCATCCACAAGAATAATTTCCAAAATTTTTTCGCTTTTGAGGTTGATTGTTTCTGCATAACAATTGCGAATTCCTTCATCCATTTCCTTCATAATCTTGACCAATTCCTCCAAACTCTTTCCACTTCGCTCCATAAAATCATTGAAGTACCTCAATTTGTGCTCTTCCATGTCTTCTAGGCCTTCTTTGCCATGGTGAAGCGGCCCAATTGATACTCTGCGAGGAGTATAGGCCTCTACATTGATTTTTTTAAGTTTGTTGGGAACTTTATATATACAACATTTAGTGGATGGACAAGACAACTTCTCTAACTTCTCCCCAATAGATTGCACTAGTCCCTCTATATCAATTAAAGCATCGCCATTTCCGCTACTAGTTCCCTGTCTTGATGTGCCAACAACATCCATTCTTGCGATTTAAATTTGTGGGTTTGTCCGGTTTTCTGGCAACAAGATAGACATCCTTTTGGATTTAGCACCAAATTATAAATTTAGAAAACTATTTATCTATTAGCCTCTCAAATGCAAAATGTCTTTTTAAGCTCACTGTCATGTTCGGATTGGGGCCAATGATCAAGATCAATTGTACTCCGTAATTCATGATAAGTTATTTAACGGTCTTAAGTATTGTCTCACTCTTTTGAATATCACATGATTATCCAGGACTCATTCCTAAATGCAGGAAATTATGTAATTGTTTGACTTTGAGGGTGTGTTTGTTTTGAAGGATTAGGGGGTGGGATTGGACTATTAGTCCCACCAGACTAATAGTCTATTGTTTGTTTCATTTTTTTTGCTCCGGACTAATAGTCCCCCCGGACTATTAGTCCCACAAATATGGGACTATCCTATCCCATGGGGGAGATAGGATAGAAACCATGGGATTGGTATCCCATGAGATTATTTTGTGAAATGTCCATTTTACCTTCCATGCCATTAGTTAGCAAACAATTAGAAAATGATAAAATAGTCTTTCGAACATTTATAAATTATTTTTTTAGCGTTGTTAATTTAAAATTATATATTAAATAAAAAATTTGAATTATAAATTAAATTTAATTAAAAATAATAAATTATAAATTATGGCCTTATAAATTAAATTTTTTTAGTGTTGTTAAAAAATTAAATTTACATATTAAATTAAATTATTTTTTTAGTGTTGTTAATTTAAAATTATATATTAAATAAAAAATATAAATTATAAATTAAATTTATTTAAAAATAATAAATTATAAATTATGGCCTTATAAATTAAATTTTTTTAGTGTTGTTAAAAAATTAAATTTACATATTAAATTAAATTATTTTTTTAGTGTTGTTAATTTAAAATTATATATTAAATAAAAAATATAAATTATAAATTAAATTTATTTAAAAATAATAAATTATAAATTATGGCCTTATAAATTATTTTTTTTGTGTTGTTGAAAATTTAATTTATATATTAAATAAAATTATTTTTTATTGTCGTTAATTTAAAATTATATATTAAATAAAAAATATAAATTATAAATTATAAATTTAATTTAATTGAAAATAATAAATTAAAATAATTAAAATATTGCGCAAAAAATAAAATAAAATAAATTTTTATTTAATCTAGCTAAAAATAATTAAAATAGTAAAGCTATGTTTAATATTGCTATTACTTAGTAAATAATTGAAAAGGATAAAATAGTCATTTGAGCATTTATCATTCTCTATAATATCCCAAACAAACATTGGATAACTAAAAATAGTCCAATCTAGACATCTAATCTCATGACTAAACAAACATAGGATACAAATTTAGTTCAACCAAATAGTCCCGGGACAATGTATCCCAGAATTAATAGTCCGATAGATTACAATCCCCCCTTATCCAGTCCGTGAGGGTATTGAACAATATCCTGAAATCACCAAATAATTTTTGATAAGTGATAGGTCTTGAAAGTGTTAATGAACGAACCTGATTCCATGAGTTGAAACAATTTTTATAATTATAAAAATGGTAAATTACAAATACACCTCTTGAGATTTGCTTAAAGTATAAATTACTTCCAGTGATTTGAAAAATTACAAATATTTCCTTATTAGAACTTTTTATTTAACAGAATTAACTAAAAAAATAAAATCTATAATTGCTCTCCTATACAATAATAAAATTACATAAATTATTAATTGAGACATATTTCTAACATCATTAAAAATTGTTAATTGACTTGATGATTTATTGATAAAATGGACAATTTGTTATGAAATTAAAAATCTCAGGGGATAAAATGTAATTTCTAGAACCACATGAAGTGATTCGTATTTTAATCAAATTTAGGAGGTGTATTTGTAATTTACCTTTATAAAAATAAGGAAACCAGAGTTGATGTGACTAATCAAATTTAGTTGGAATAGAAAAATAAAAAGATGGACAAGTGTATAATATTTATTATTTTTGAATCAATGTAGTAAACAAAAAATATTAAATAATTAAGTTTTAGTTTTCTGAAATTGGATAAACAAAAATTGAGTCAAAATTAAGGGAGATTGACCAATAAATCTCATATTTTGGACTTGCGATCTATATAGTCCCATATTTTTTCTTATGATCCATTTAGTCCTTTTAGATTTGTAAAACTCATTTGTCTACCACATTGAAGTGTTGTATTTGAAAAAAGTACACTAAAAAGTTTTTTAGTGTCACATCATACTCACCACGTTGGAGCGTCACATGTTCCATTTAGAAAAAATACACTAATAATTTTTTTTAGAGTCACATCATACTCGCCATGTTAGAGTGTCACATTTTAAAAAAGTATAATAAGGATTTTTTTTTTTTTTTTTTGAGTATCACATCATACCGACTACATTAATAAAAGAGTATAGCTGTCTATCAAAACACTATCAAAATAAAAAATAAAAATAAAAAAGGACCACATGAAATTAAACTCTCTACGAATAGGATTTGACAGATCAATAGAAAAAACTTGAGACTAATTGTCATACTTATTTGTGAGATGAGATTTAATAGTAAATATCTCCAAAATTTAAACACTTTTATGAATAATTTCATTTAGCAGAGATTAATTTCATGAAATTTAATTATGAGATAAAGATACACAAAAGTTAATACACTTTATATTTTTAACTAAGGACTAGAATTGTGGTATGACACATCAACATGATAGGAATCCAAAATGACACCACACATGTTGAATTAGTATTGAGAGAATTTTAACACAAATTTGAGATAACATGGCGTGAACACAATTAACACAATATGATTTCCACCGGTAATAAAAAGGTAAGAAAGGTTGTTAATAACTAATTCTTAGAAGATTTTATTTCTTGTAAAATAGTTGCTGAAGGAAAGCTTGCGGTTGCTATCTTTGGTGACACAAGATTGAGTCACAAAAATAGCATCTCTAAGAACTAAGGTAGGACTGCATATATCTTATTATTCTTCAACCTATTTTAATGGAAGTTTTGTGTTTTTAAGCTACCCTTTAATCACAGAAGCAAAGGAAAAGAAATTTGGTAAATAGGCAGCTATTCGGTGTCTCTTGAGACAATAATGCTAACGCCATCACACCATTAAGCAACCTTAAATCTGAAGGTCTTATGTTCAACTCCAAGAAGCCTTTTTTTTTTTTTTGATGACTCGGGAATTCCATGACCGGGCTCATTTATAATCTACCCTTACAAGACAACTTAGGGAGGATGTCAAGGAACCCACCCTTCACCCCCCAATTTCAGTCAAGGACTATAACGAGGTTGGTGTAGGTTTCAAATCCGGAAACTTGGAATGGCTGTTACCTTACAATATATATATATATATCCAAGAAATAATAATTTAATTGCATAATTTTATCATTTTACTTCGTTCAAGAAATTTGATCTGATATGACCACACTATGTTGCACAAAGGGGAAAGAAGGGATTGGTGTGGTCCGAGAACATCATGAAGTTGTGTAAATCAAGTATAACACAGCAGATAAAAAATTTCAGATCATACCTTAGGTGATAGAACCTGAAGCGAAGAATCTTGTGGGTAAATCATGTGCTTCAAACAATGCGAATAACGAACACCTAGCAGCGGAGTGATACCACAATATGAGTATCACCCACACAAGTCACAATGCAAAAAGCTTGATCGTTATTTTAATGGGAGAGAGTCAGTATGGGAAAAATCATCCGTTATTCGATACATCCCATATCCCATATAACGTATCAGATATATAGGCTAAGTATATCATCTATCCATATCAGTTGATATGATAGTTATAGATATCAAGAGTGGATTATCCAAATAGGTTTTGAATTCAAATTCAAACTTTCATGGATAAGGTTCAAAAGAGTAATGGGTCATGCCACATGGGCGCCTAATTTCTAACACCTCCCACTCGCACATGAGTTGGCATGACACTGCCACATCTCTATCTCAATCTCCCCCCAAAAAATGAATAATCTCATACTAGCCAATGAACCGTGCGACCGCTAAGAACACCTGCATATGGGAGATCTATACTAGAAACTCAATATGAGTCAGCATAGAGACATCAACGCAAAATGAACAAAAATAGTGTCTCATGTACCCAGACCCATCTAG
Organism: Camellia granthamiana; assembly: GCA_036172215.1. Lineage (NCBI taxonomy): Eukaryota > Viridiplantae > Streptophyta > Magnoliopsida > Ericales > Theaceae > Camellia > Camellia granthamiana. The sequence goes on along the minus strand of JAXFYN010000376.1, from coordinate 117,725 downwards.
CTACATCGGTCCAAAAACATCTCTAATCCCTCAAAGAGCATGTTTGACCCTCCTAGGTCCTGCATTATATTCACACCCAATCAGCATCCCATAGAGAGCGATGTGAGTTGTCGACCGTGAATATAGAACAGAGATGTAGAACTAGATGATCTTCCCTTCACCCTCATATCATTTAATTTGAAATTGACCACTTTCCCAGTAATGTACCTTAAAGCCGAATCATACATGACCGCAGACAACATACCAAAGTAGCTGAACATCAACTCCTCATCTTATGACATAGTCAAAGGTCACAAAAGGCACAAAATGAAGTCATTTAGGAAAAAATGACTTTTAGGAATCATATGGTGAAGAAGTAGGGATCCATTCTCTCACCTCGCTAACGGGTCGATAAGCACATGCAGTACGAATGCATGTTATAGTGGAGTAACTCTTCCAAAGAGTGATGTTAAACTCACACACCATACAGATCTTAGTCTAGTTGCTCATAAGCGCACAAGTCGCTTCCTAGCGTCTAACTCGAATTCTCTATTTGCTCGCCTTTCAGGCATCAAATGAGATCTCGCATCTGACTATCCATAACAGGCACATCATGGAAAAGTGGGTACTCTCATATCCATGGTCGGTCTCTAACAAGACCTCATCTTGGCTCCAACCAAGGCGACATAGCTAGTGGATAATTTTAGCTTCTCTATTGGCTCCAAATACAATAAGCCACTAGTGTCATCCTTGCTCGCTACCTAGCGCTAAGGGCGATTGCTCGTGTGAGTGAGCCAATCTTGCCTGCTAACATCAATTTATTTATTCTGTGTATGCTAATTCACAAACCATTGCAAAAAGTAGTAAACATAAATGTGTAATAGAAACAAATATGAATACTAATGGCATAAATATCCCAAAAAATATGAGTTCAGCTAAATACACATATAGAGCACCACCTACGTAGTCCTAAAGCCCTAACATAAGTAAGATAAACATCTCTAGCAATGGGCTTAGTCAAAGGGTCCGCAACCATGGGACCCATAGGGATGTGCTCCAGGATCACTTCTTTATGCGCTACAATGTCTCTGATAAAGTTGAACCTCACATTAATGTGTTTAGTTCTCCCGTGGTACTTAGGATCCTTAGCGTAAGCCAGTGCAGCCATGCTGTCACAATGGATAGTCACATGGTCTGAAGTGTGTGTGACAATATCCAAATGCTAAACGAATCTCCTCAACCAAACGGCTTCCTGAATAGCAGATAAACAAGCCACAAACTCAGCCTCCATAGTCGATAAGACGATATAGGATTGCTTCTTACTGCTCCAAGAAATAGCACCATTGCTAAGCATGAAAGCATATCCTGAAGTAGACTTACGCTCATCTAAGTCTCCTCCCTAGTCAGCATCACAATAGCCAACTAGACGTAGATCTGAACTTTGGTAACAAAGTGTGTAATCTGTAGTCCCTCTAAGATATCGTAATATCCTCTTAACTGCTTTCCAATGAGCTGGTCCTGGGTTGGATTGGTAACGACTCACCAATCCGACTGCATAACAAATGTCAGGGCATATACATATCATAGCATACATCAAGCTTCCAACAGCATTTGTTTAGGGAACACGGGCCATCTTTTCATTCTCTTCTGGAGTCTTAGGACCCATATCAAGGCTTAGGCTCTCGCCTCTCTCAACAGGAGTGTCAATGGGTTTGCAGCTCTGCATCTGGAATTGCTCTAGGATAGTCTTAATGTAAGTCTCTTGAGACAAACTGAGAAGTCTCCTAGAGCGATCGCTAAGGATCTTAACACCGAGCACATAGCTCGCTTCACCCATGTCTTTCATCTCAAATGTAGAGAACAACCACCTTTTAGTGGCGACAATCATCTCCTTGTCATTTCCAGCCAATAATATCTCATCCACATATAATGACAATATCAGAGAAATGTCCTTAGACCGCTTAACGTACACACAGTGATCTTCATTAATCATCGTAAACCCATTAGAAACAATGGCTCGATGAAATCTTAAATTCCACTGTCTGGATGATTGCTTTAAGCCATAAATAAATCGTTGAAGCTTGCAAACTTTGCGCTCCTAACCTACTACTACAAAGTCTTCTGGTTGATCCATATAAATCTCTTCATCCAATTCCCTATTGAGAAATGCAGTCTTAACGTCCATCTGATATAGCTCTAAGTCCAACTGAGCTACTATGGCCATAATTAGGCAAACAGAGGCAAACCTCACAACTGGTGAAAAAGTTTCCTCATAGTCCACAGCCTCTCATTGGGTGTAACCTTTCGCCACTAGGCTAGCCTTATACCTTTCTATGGAACCATCTGCCTTGCACTTGATTTTGAGAATCCATTTGTTCCCAATAGTCTTGCGCCCTGGCAGTAAATCAACCAAGTCCCAGACATGATTTTTCTTCATAGACTCTATTTCTTCATCCATTACAGCACTCCATTCTTTACTAGCAGGGGATGAGAGAGCCTCTTTGAGATTCTTAGGCTCTATCTCATCACTCGGAGCAAGCATGAATGCTTTCCCTTCAATCTCAAAACGACGACGGGGTATAGCTCCACGTTTGCTTCTATGCATTTGAGAATCCTGAGAATCCTCATCCATTGGATCTAATCCATGAGCAGGTAGATCGTTCCCACTGTCCCTAGGAGCTTGAGGGATTATCTCCTCATTCTCTACTCGGTTACTAGGTGCGCCTTCAAGTAGATCCTCCATCTCATAGATTTCTACATCTCTAGTTACCCTACCTCTGCTCAGGAAATCCTCTTCTAGGAAATTCACATCTCGTGACTCAATTTCAGTCACACTTCCATTCGAAAGCTCCCAAATAAATACATAGCCTTTAGAATGCTCACTATAGCAAATGAAGATACACTTCTTTCCTCTAGGGCCCAACTTCCCAAACTTATGAGAAGTGTTGTATATGTAAGCTCCCAAACCCCAAGGCCGCAACTTGCCCAAATCAGGCTTTTTGCCAGTCCACATCTCATATGGGGTGGAAGGAACTGATTTGGAGGGCACACGGTTAAGGATGTAGGCAGCAGTCAACAAAGCATCTCCCCAATAAGAAATGGGAATATTAGCTTGCGCCATCATAGATCTAACCATGTCAAGTAATGTGTGATTCCTTCTCTTCGCTACACCATTTTGCTGTGGAGTCCCAAGAATTGTCAGTTGCTTGATAACTCCTTTTTCCTCACAGAGCACTTTAAATTGCTCAGATAGATACTCGCGTCCCTGGTCAATCCTTAGAGCCTTAATGCTCTTGTCTAATTGATTCTCAACCTCATTAACATGCCATCTAAAGCAATCCAATGCTTCTGACTTATGAGAAATCAAATAGACATGACCAAAATGCGTGAAATCATCTATAAATGTGATGAAATAAGGGGCTCCATGCCTTGCCTTCACATTCATTGGTCCACATATATCAGAATGAATAAGTTGTAATTGAATAGATGTCCTTTTGGCTTTCCCAAATGGTTTCCTTGTTGCCTTTCCAGCAAGACAGTGCTCACAAGTAGGCAAAGTGACTCTAGCGAGTGGGCCTAAAAGACCTTCTCTAGCCAATATAGTCATCATGTCTTGCCCTATGTGGCCTAATCTAGCATGCCATCTCATAGAATCTTTATCACAAAAATATGCAATATTAGAAACAGAGCCATTGGCATTTTTATTAAAACTAAAATAATCCACATCCAAAACTAAAAAAACATCTGAAAGATAACCAAAACCATAAAAAATTGTTCCCAAACAAATACTAACACCATTATTCTCAAAACAAAAGCTAAAACCAAGGCTCATCATGTTAATAACTGAAATTAAGTTTCGCCGAATATTCGGAGCATAAAGAGCATCATAAAGATACAAGGTGCGCCCTTGTCGCATTTCCAGCTTGTATGTGCCAATGCCAAGCACCTCCACACTGGACTTGTTCCCCATGTAAACTTTTCTGCTCCTAGCAGGTACTCGGCGATACTCAACAAACCCCACTCTATCCCTCACAATGTGGTCTGCTGCTCCGGAGTCTACTACCCAAAAATAAGGAGAACAAGCAATTAATACTTGACTAGAAACAAAGCATTGAATGCGAGAAATTAAGTAAGGGAATACCTTCTTCTGCTCAGGGCAATCCCGAGCGAAGTGTCCTTCTTTGTTATAGTTAAAACATGTCAATTTAGCCTTTACCTTCTTGCCACCTCTCTTGCCCCTACGCTTGAAATTTCTAGCGCCATTGGGCTTTAGCGCAACTGGTGCTTGCTTCTTAGGAGCACCTTTTGCTTTTCCATGCTTGAATTGAGAAGTCCTACGTGAGCTTGACTCAACCACCATAGCAGAACCATCAGACTTAGCCGCCTCAAGGCGCTCAGCCTTTAGCTCCAAATGACGCGATATGTCTTCGAATGTTTTCACACTCTCATTATGCATCATGTTTTGCTTCATCTACTCCCAAGAATTTGGCAGAGAGCAAATCACAGCTTGTACTTGCTGCTCTTGAGTCAAATTGTGCCCAGCAGCCGCAAGCGCACGTATCATGGCTGACATGACCCTCAAATGCTGCTTCATCGAGTGATGCGCCCTTTTCCAATAGAAGTCAAACTTCATAGTCAACCCACGTAGCTTTGCCAAAGAGGTAATACCAAACTTTTGCTTGAGAGCTTCCTACATCTCAAATGCAGTCGGGCAATGCTCAAACTCACTAATCAAGTCGTTGTGCATGCTGTTCAACATAGTAAAGCGCGCACACCAATCTTTGTTACGCCAAGTCTGAAAGACTTCAAGATCATGACGATATTGAGCTGTATTGCCCTGCTCAGGCTCAACCATCACTTGTTCAAGTGTGGTCAACACTTTTTGCTCATTGAGGAGGTATTGGATCTTACGGCACCATATGTTATACTTGTCACCATCCAATTTCTCTCTCTTAGTTAAGTCTGCCACCACTATCTTAGCAGCCATTTCTACATACAGAGTAAACAAATGCGCAGGGGATATTAATGATAGCAACACAAAAATTATTTCGTAGTAAAAGAATCTAAATTAAATAATGATAATATTACACATGTCCCAAGATCGAAAATTTGCTATGCTCATAATCATCTCTTATGCCTCTAGTGACAATTATCAAAATTTAATTTAATTCCATGCGCAAAAAAAAAAAAAAAAAAAAAAAAAAAAAAAGAAGAAGAAGAAGATAATCAATCTCCCACTACTTATGGCATGTACAAAGTATGTTAAATTCCATACAATAGCATCTTAATGTAAATTTACAATTAACTCATACTATATTCATTTAATAATGGAATTTAAATAAACAAAAAAAAACTAATCATGCTTTTCTAATCACAACATATTACAAATCCCAAAAAAATAATATGCTGTATTTAATATTTAGATTATGCCATAATAAAAAGTACATCGTTCTGAAAATTTCTGAAATTTTAAATAATTAATAAACACACATAAAATCAGAAATAAATATTCCAGAATCTAGTAAACTGCAACAATTATACCAGTAAATAGTAAACCATTACAGTAGTCTACAATAAAAATTTCAGTCCCAGAAACTTAGTCATGCAACACCAGAAGCATTTTAAAGCATAAAAACAAGAATTATAATCTTAAGAAAAATATTTTTTATTTTCATAAAATTTTGAAAATTTTACAAAAGATAAAAAATTTAATTCTAACTCCAACAGTATCAACCATGCTCAAAACAAAGCTATAGCCAATTATTTATGACCATTTAACACGATTTAGAATTTAAAAAAAAAAACAAACAGTGCCTTGACATCAGCAGCCAAGTTAGCCAAGTCAACGCAGAAAACGGCGTGACTCAGAGCCCAGCGTAGCGCACGGTGCACGCGTGCAGGCTGCGGCCGATGCGTGGCGCGCGCGTCGTGGCGTTGACGTCGTTAGATGTTGCGTGCGTCTCATGTGGCGCCTTCTAGGATGTTTTCTGGTCCAATTTTGGTGCTTCCGGACTCCATTTTCCAAAATAAAAACATTTGTGGTCTCAAAAATAACATTTAATAAATATAAATTAGGAGATGTATTACACTCTCTATCTAATGAGAGTGGAAGTGCAGAAATCTGCACTTCATCTTCCTCCTAAAGCCATCAAAAAATCAAAACGAACCAAAATTAGGGTTTGATGTATCTCATCAACCGTAAATCCAAATCTAACAAATAATATATGGTTTCGAAGGTTTAGAAACAAAGATTCTAAATATGTAAGATTTGCATATTGGAATTAAAGCATGTAAAACCATCATGCATGTAAAGTTTCAAAAATATAAAATGGGTCTCCATTTTTCTTGAAATCTAACCATTGGATTTTCATGAAACTTTGCAGTTATGTTCTACATTAAATATACTACAACATATATAAATTTCAAGTCGATCGGACATAGTTGGAAAATTTATTAATTTTCATGCATATATCGTGTATATATTTATATAAAATTATACACATATTTTAATGCATAAAAATAAGCACGAAAATACCCATCAATGCTCTGATACCAATGTAAATCAAGTATAACGCAACGGGTAAAAAAATATTTCAAATCATACCTTAGGTGATAGAACCTGAAGCGAAGAATCTTGTGGGTAAATCACGTGCTTCAAACAATGCGAACAACGAACACCCAGTAGCTGAGTGATACCACAATATGAGTATCACCCACACAAGTCACAGTGCAAAAAACTTGATCGTTATTTTAATGGGAGAGAGTCAGTATGGGAAAAATCATTCGTTATTCGATACATCCCATATCTCATATAATGTATCAGATATATAGGCTAAGTATATCATCTATCCATATCAGTTGATATGATAGATATAGATATCAAGAGTGGATTATCCAAATAGATTTTGAATTCAAATTCAAACTTTCATGGATAAGGTTCGAAAAGGTCATGGGTTATGCCACATGGATACCCAATTTCTAACAAGTTGGATGGAACACTGGTCGATGTTAAGGGTAAAATTAAATTCTCATCAAGTTGGATCACTTTGAGGTAGAGTTAGTTTAAACCCCATTATTGTAGGGTAAATCCTACATATCTACAACTATCCCTAGCCATGACTACAACTTAAATTAAAGCATATAGCAGTTACGAACATATTTAATTACACGAGTTAGCAAACATCTCTTTCATTTTTATTCTTTTATTTGAGAAAAAAACCATATATAAAGACCCAAAAACAAAAACAAAAACAAAAACAAAATAAGAAAGAAATGAACAACCCTATAAAGAAATCCAGTGAAATTAAATGGTAAATGATTTCGCTTATAACGATACCTAAAAGAAGAACTTAGACCATGTCTGGCTAATTAATGAGGATAAATGTCTTCCATTTTTTTCACTTTTTTCGAGAAACTAGTTTTTAGTCCTTTTTTTTTAATAAAAAAATTCAGAAAATATATTTTAAAATCATAATCAAACAGAATGAGTGCTGTTTTTTTCACCCTGATCATCTTATCTTCATATATATATAGATATATATTATAATTAACTAACAGCTAATTCAGGTAAGAAATATAATAAAAGCTGACAAAAAACAATAGAGAGATAGAGATAGAGAGACAAACCTGCAAACTTTTTGGGCGGAGTTGATATTCTTCTCGTTGGAGTTGGATTTGGGGTTGGAGTTGGTTCTTCTTACCTCCCATCCATTTATATAATAAGTGAGTAATGTTAATCATCAAGAATTAAGACCCAAAAAAAAAAAAAATTAAAAATATTAATGTTTGGTCTAGATTTAACTTTTGTACGATAAATTCTTACTAGTAGAATGAATCTAGATCATATACTATTTTTATTTATTTATTTATTTTTGTATTTGAGTTCAATTCTAATATTATTAGGGGTAGTTTGGCATATAACTAAAAAAAGTTATAATTTTTTGTCTTTAGTAATTGTGGGGATATATTTTCTAACACCAACACGTGGCCAAGGTGACGCCGACATGTCAGCCGAGGTGCCACGTGTCCTAGTCATGACGCCGAGGTGATCTCGGAAAGGCCGAGGTTATTTCCGAAGATATCGGAATCCGAGATAAGCGGATAGGGCACAAGAGTCCTAGAATGATGAGGGGACTCAGCCTGGATAAGGATAAAGCTCTTAGGGAGTTTATCTCTATCTATTGAAGAGTCCTGGATAAGCACTGAGCTAAAGTCCATTGAAGCTAGGCTTCTGTTGAGACAAGGATTGAGTTAACTATAAAAGAAAGGCACCCCCAATGGGTCTAAGGTACGCAATTTATATTGAGAATAGTGAGTTTAGCAATTGATTATCTTTGAGAGATATACTGACTTGATCGTCGGAGTGCCCCTAGGTGGACGAACCACCGCCGGAATCTTCTCTTTCTGTTGCAGGTCAGCCAGGTGTCATCTATTCTGCCAGTACTCTCTAACGGAATACTGAGTTGGCAGTGTGGTCAGAAAATCACTCACACAATTTGGCGTTGTTTGTGGGAAAGAAAGAAGAATAGATGGCTAGTAACGGATAAAAGGAAAAGATTGGAGACGACACTCCTGCTGGGAGTGGGAGACCTATTGACCTTGATATCGAAGAAGACTAGTGCAACACAGAAACTCGTGACCAGAATCACGGAGTGAAAGACGTCGGCCAGACTGGCGACGTACCAAAGAAGCCAGATTAAAGTAGGTACTACAACGAGGATGACCTCCAGGTATGGAAGGATAGATGTTTACGGAGGGATGAAGAAGTAAAAGAGATGGCAAATAAATTGGTAGACCTGCAATCAGTCGTCAATTTTATGATGCAAAACAACGTCATGCAGCCACCATACCCGCTGCAAGACACGCCGTATAGCAACCCCGGTCTTTTCCCATTTGATTGTTGTATCCGGACTTATGTTCCGTAGATTCCGTTTTTATATAATTGTTACTGTTGTCCTTTATTTTCTCATTTGAGTTATAAGATGTGTTGGGCAGGTTTGTTTCAGGTTGGTTGGGTCCGGAAACCAAGTGTTGCTGTCCAGTTTTTGGGTTGGTCGCTCGAGCGAGGGTTTGGTCGCTCGAGCGAGGGTTGAGTTTTGTCTCTGGTGGCTCGAGCCAGGCTTTCTTCGCTCGAGCGAGAGATTGCGTCTGGTTTAGACCTGAAAGCAGTGTTTCTTCGCTCGAGCGAGTGAGGTGTATGTTTTCGAGTTCTTCGCTCGAGCGAGCATTCTGTCGCTCGAGCATGCTTCTGGATTGCAGACCTGAAGCATTGCATTCTTGGCTCGAGCGAGCGTTTCTTGTGTCTGGTCACTCGAGCGACCAAGTCTTCGCTCGAGCGAGCCTGTCCAGTTTAAATAGGCAGCAGCGGGATTTGATCAGTTTTTTTTTTTTATCTTCTTTTGTTCTAAACCCTAAGGTTCGACTTCTCTCTCTCCCTATTCACCTTTTCTCTTAGGTTTGATCTATTTAGGGTGGGTTTCTACCTTAGATCCTTTGTTAAAAAGATAGTGTGGGTCGAGGGCTTCAGTTTAATCTGAACGATCTTGGATTTGGAGCACTTTGGATTTTGGGTCGTCATCTCCATCTTCTCCATTTTTGGTTGATTTCTTCAAGGTAGGGATTTCCTACTCCAATGTATACGTTTTGTTCTAAGTTATGGCATTTTAATATGTTGGGGGTATTTTGGTAATTTTGGGAAAAACCCTAGTTGTTTAAATAAATTGAATTGTATATTTAATTTAAGGAACATTGGGGAAATTAGTTAAATTCATGAGATTGAGGAATTTATTGATTAAATTGGGAAGTTGGTTAATTTAAATCACTCGTCTATTTAATTGTTGAATTATTTATTTCCAAGTTTAGAAATAACTGTTTTGGGCTATCGGTGGAGGATAGTCGTGATTGTTGTAGACATTGCATGTGGATTAGGGATAACTGAAACTAATCATTGGTTAAGTCATTAATTTTGACAGTTGAATTAATACAGACATTATGTGTATTGATTGAGTGTTGTATATGTTATGCGTTTACATACATTGTTTTGTGTGGGAGGAGATAGGGGATGTACTCCACGGTTTAGGGGAAGATAGGGGATGGACCTCTAAACCGGATTTTGTTTGGGAGGAGATAGGGGATGGACTCCATTAGCATCACTTTTATGTGTGCTTAATTATATTGAAGTGTTTTTATTGATACAGCACTAAAATGTGTATCAAAATGGAAGTATGAAGTGTTTTGATATGAGCCTGAGTCTCATTTGTGTTGTTGATATCGGAAGTAAAATATGAAATTGATATATATTTCACTGTTGTAAGTTTGGCCAGGTTCTGAGCCATATTGGTAATAATGAAAAGTGAAACATGTCATAGATAACGATATAGTGATTATCTTGTTTAACCATCTATTAAATGCTATTGCTTTATTCAATGCTTATATTTGGTTTAGTATATTTCTACTGGGCTGTGGCTCACCCTATATGGGAACATCATTTTCAGGTCCAGGTGATTCGCTACCTCCAAGGAATTAGCTTGGAAGGAATTGGACTTTGAAGCCTTGATTTTAGTTATTTGTTTTTATCTGAATTACATGTAAACATTCAAGCCTAGGGTTTTACTTGTATTTGAGTTAGAACTCATAATTTTGTGTCCAAGTGTTGGCTTGGCAAGATGTAAGCCCCTAGGGCATTTATTTTGATGTTACATGTAATGTCTTTATTTAGAAATAATCTGATCAATGAATTGTGATTTATTTACTTCAGTAATGTATCCTATTACTGTGTATGTTATGGGTTAATTTTGAGGGCGTTACAACTTGGTATCAGAGCGTACCAGGTTTGAATACTTTGGGTACGTGGGAAGTGATTAGTATCACAATGGGTTCGTCTCGTTTGATAGAGACTTAGTGTAATGTTATATGTTTATTTGATAACATGTTTATGTGATTATGTGGGTATGGAACGTAGTTTCTAGGATGTTGATTGGACCCTTGAGTTTCTAGTAGTCTTGTTGGAAAGGCACTTGATCACTGCTGCTTCCAACCGGAACTATAGTAACGCTTTGGGACTATCATTATCCGGGAATGAAATTCGTAGGTGCTTATGTGATTATGTGCTTACGTGGAGTGAATTATTGTTGTCCAATGCATTAGGACGCGAGTGTTTAGCTTCGGCACATTTATTAATGTGCTAACGTCTTTGTTTTCCTTTATTAGGATGTCAGGACGAGGACGAGGACGCGGTAGGCGTGGTAGGCCGGGTAGGCAGGAGGTGCCTGTGCCAGAGGAGATTCCGGCAGTGCAGGAGGGAGTTTGTCAGGCCAATGTGGCCGAGCCAGTAGGCCAGCAGGCTATGGGCGCTTTAGCCCGAGAGATAGCAGGGGCATTCAGGGAGTCAGTAGGTATTCTCAGAGCTGAGAATCAGGCTCAGGTTGTTGTTGCGGATGCAGGACCCTCCTTTTTGAAGAGGGAGTTTTTCCGGTCTAATCTGGATGAATTTGTGGGTGATCCTAAAGAGCCGCTTAAAGCAGATGAATGGCTCGAACAGACAACGAAGACGTTTGAGATGCTTGGCATCGAAGACGAGGGGTTAAAGGTGACCTTGGCATCTTTCCAGCTGAAGGGGGATGTGGGTCAGTGGTGGAAGTTCACCAAGGGTCGCATAGGAGCTACATGGGAGGCTTTTGTGAATGCTTTCCAGGAGAGGTTCTTATCTTCGGCAGTTAAGGAGAAGCTGAGAGACCAGTTCTGTCAGCTTAAGCAATCGAGTTCTTCAGTGGCCGAGTTTGAGGCTGCATTCACTAGTTTGTCCAGGTTTGCACCTGAGTTGGTGGTGTCTGAGGAACGCCGTTGCATTGAGTTTGAGAAGAAGTTGAGGCGTGGCCTCAAGCTGAGAGTTGTAGGGTCTATGATTCGGGATTATGGGCGTCTGGTGGATGCTGCAGCCCATACTGAGATCATGATGCAGGAAGAGGAGGAAGGGCAGAAAGGCTCTAAGAGGAGTCAGGATGGCCAGAGTGATGGTAGGAGACAGAAGGGTTTTAACCCTCAGCAGTCTCAGGGTAGCTTTTCTAGATCGACTTTTCCTGTGCCGAGTGCTAGTTCGGGGAAAGGCAGCCAGGGAGACATTACTTGTTTTAAGTGTGGCCAGCTAGGCCACAACTCTCCAGTTTGTCCTCAGAGGGGAGGAGTACAGAGAGCAGCATCTTCTTCGGCTCGATCTCAGAGCCAAAGTCAGGGTAGAGGCCAACCGCTCACTTGTTTTCAGTGTGGTCAGGCAGGGCACATGAAGAGGTATTGCCCGCAGTTGGGTGGCACATCTGGTTTGAGGCAGACTCTGGGTCAGCAGCCAGCTCAGTCGGGTCAGGCCTCGAGGGCCAATCAGGGGGCTTCATCGTCCCAGTCTGTGCAGCAGTCGTATGCTCCTAGGGGTGAGCAGGTTGATCAGAGGTCATCTGGGCGTGTATGCTGTTACCGCGCAGGATCTGGTACCGGCTCCATCTGTTGTGAGAGGTACCTTCTTGTTTTGCAATTCTGTTGCTAGTGTTTTGATTGATACGGGTGCATCTCATTCCTTTGTGTCTGCTGCATTTGCATCTGTTTTGGAGTTGGAGTTAGCACAGTTAGCATCTCCTATTTGTGTAGTGTCACCTCTTGGGGGTGAATTGATCTTGAAACAAGGTGTTAAGGGTTGTGATATAGAGGTCGATGATCATAGAATCTCATTTTCTTTTGTAGTTATGCCTATGAAGGGCTTCGATGTTATTTTGGGTATGGACTGGTTATCGTCATACCGGGCAGTTATTGATTGCTACCGTCAGAGGGTCACTTGTTGTACCGTTAGCGGAGAGTGTTTCCATTTTCTGGGGGACCGGGTTGGTAGTGTTTTGCCACCGGGGTATGTTTCACGAGGGCGGAGTGAGCTTAGTGGTCTACTTGCTAATCTTTCGATTAGTGAGGTTGATGAGGCTCAGATTGTGTTCCCAAGGGTGGTTTGTGAGTACCCAGACGTCTTTCCCGAATATCTTGTTGGTTTGCCACCGCATCGAGAGATTGAGTTCTCTATTGACCTAGTGCCCGGCACGGCGCCAATTTCTATGGCACCTTATCGTTTTGCCCCAACTGAGTTAGTTGAGTTGAAGATTCAGCTCCAGGAGTTGCTAGATAAGGGCTATATACGTCCTAGTGTTTCGCCGTGGGGAGCGCCAGCCCTTTTTGTTAAAAAGAAAGGTGGTGCTTTGAGACTGTGTATAGATTACCGGAAATTGAATCGGGTTACGGTTAAGAATAAGTACCCTATGCCTCGTATAGATGATTTGTTTGATCAGCTGAAGGGTTCCCGTTGTTTTTCTAAGATAGACTTGAGATCGGGTTATCATCAGTTGAGAGTCAGGGAGAAGGATATTCCGAAGACGGTATTCCGTACGCGGTATGGCCACTATGAGTTTCTGGTGATGCCATTTGGGCTCACCAATGCACCGACAGTGTTTATGGATTTGATGAACCAGATCTTCCGGGAATTCTTAGATCGTTTTGTAGTCGTTTTCGTAGACGGCATTCTTATCTATTCACCGTCAGAGGAGGAGCACAAGGAACACTTGAGAGTGGTGCTTGAGTTACTTAGAGCCCATAAGCTTTATGCTAAGTTTGGGAAATGTGAGTTTTGGCTAGAAGAGGTGAAGTTCTTAGGCCACGTAGTTTCTGGGGAAGGGGTGTCTGTTGATACATCCAAGACGGAGGCAGTGCAAGATTGGGCACAGCCTAAGAGTGTGTTTGAGATTCGCAGTTTTCTGGGATTAGCTGGGTACTATCGTCGGTTTGTGAAGGATTTCTCCAGGTTAGCTTCGCCTTTGACTAGATTGACTCGGAAGGGAGTCAAGTTTGTATGGAGTGAGACTTGTGAAAAGTCATTTCAGGAGTTGAAAGATAGACTGACCACCGCTCCAGTCTTGATTATTCCGGAGAGAGGGTTGGGTTATGCAGTCTATTGTGATGCCTCACGAGAGGGTCTGGGTTGTGTGTTGATGCAAGAGGGGAAAGTGGTTGCCTATGGCTCACGTCAGTTGAAAATTCATGAGAAGAATTACCCTACGCATGATTTAGAGTTAGCAGCTGTGATATTTACCTTGAAGATTTGGAGGCATTATCTTTATGGTGAGAAGTTCGAGGTATTCTCAGATCATAAGAGTCTGAAATATCTGTTTACACAGAAAGACTTGAATTTGAGGCAGAGGAGGTGGATGGAGTTTATTGAAGATTATGACTTCGAGTTGCATTATCATCCGGGGAAGGCCAATGTGGTGGCCGATGCCCTTAGCAGGAAACCTGTTGGTGACATAGCTAGTATAGCCATCCAGGAGTGGGAGATGTTGGGTGCACTTGGAGAGTTTGATTTGCTTCTGGGCGAATCCGTTGAGGCTGCGGCCTTGTTTTCTGTTGTTGCGCAGCCTACACTTGTGACCCGAGTGTTAGAGGCTCAGAGGGGTAACCTTGAGGTAGAATCCCTCCGAGAGAAGATTCCAGTGGGAAGGTTGAGAAGGGTTTGACGGTGTATCCCGACCTGAGTGTGAGATACCGAGACCGTCTGTTTGTGCCGGAGTCTTGCCGAGAGGAGGTACTCCGAGAGTTTCATCATTCGCGCCTTGCGGTGTTTCCAGGAGGTACTGAGATGTATCGGGATTTGGGTCGCCAGTTTTGGTGGCGGGGTATGAAGAGAGATGTGGCTGCTTTCGTGTCAAGGTGCCTTACTTGTCAGCAAGTGAAGGCCGAACATCAGAGGCCAGCGGGTTTGTTACAACCCTTGCCTATTGCCGAGTGGAAGTGGGAGCATGTCACTATGGACTTCGTTGTAGGTCTTCCGATGACTCAGCGGGGTAGTGATGCTATTTGGGTGGTTGTAGACCGGTTGACTAAATCAGCGCACTTTATTCCTATGCGCGTGAAAGATTCGGTAGATTATCTAGCTGACTTGTATATCCGGGACATAGTGAGGTTGCACGGGGTCCCAGTAACGATTGTCTCCGATAGAGATCCTCATTTTACTGCTAGGTTGTCGCAGAGTTTGCAGAGTGCTTTAAGCACCAAGTTGACCTTTAGCACGGCTTATCATCCTCAGACTGACGGGCAGTCCGAGCGTACTATTCAGATCCTTGAGGATATGCTTCGGGGTTGTGTTCTTGATTTCAGTAGGTCGTGGGAGAGGCACTTGCCTTTGGTAGAGTTTGTCTACAACAACAGTTTCCAGTCCAGTATCGGTATGGCACCGTTTGAGGCCTTGTATGGCCGACCTTGTAGGTCTCCAGTTTGTTGGGCCGAGGTGGGTGATGCACCTTTGTTGGGTCTGGAGTTAGTGAGGGAAACGACGGAGAAAGTTGAGCTTATCCGTAAGAGACTTGTTACAGCCCAGAGTCGTCAGAAATCTTATGCCGACCGTAGGAGGAGACCTTTGGTGTTTGAGGTGGGTGATCATGTCTTTCTGAAGATATCACCTAGACGGGGATTGATGAGGTTTGGGAAGAGCGGGAAGTTGTCCCCTCGGTTCATTGGGCCTTTTGAGATCCTTGAGAGGATTGGCGAGGCTGCTTATCGTCTAGCTTTGCCACCACAGTTATCCGGAGTTCATGATGTGTTTCATGTAAGTATGCTTCGGAAGTATGAGCCGGATCCATCACATGTATTGGATTGGACTGACTTAGTTGTTGATGAAGATGCCTCATATGAGGAGAGACCGGTTCAGGTCTTGGATAGGCGGGATCAAGTTTTGCGAAACAAAACCATCCCTTTGGTAAAAGTTTTGTGGAAACATCACGGGGTGGAGGAAGCCACTTGGGAATGTGAATTGGAAGTCCGTGAGAAATATCCGGACATGTTTAGTGATTTGTAATCTTGTATTTAGATTTTGTAATATTGTTGAACTTAAGAACTTTATATATGTCTTAAGTTGGAAAACATTGAGAATGTTTTGGTTTAATGTTAATAATTTGAAACTTGTCTTATAATGGAAGTTTAGTATAACATTGATTATGTTGAATATATTGTTGAATTCGAGTTCTATCATGAAATTGAATATGATATTGAAACTGTTGAGGTTGAAAGGAAAAATGCATTATATTATTGCAAGTTGTAATATATGTTGTTGTATATACATATTGTGAGATGCCTCTTGATAAGAGATGAAATGACCGGTATTGGGTCAAGTTGTTCATTATGGTAATGTCATATTGTTGGGATTTGAGAAAAACTTATTTTCGAAAACTTATGCTTAATTTCGGGGACGAAATTCTTTTAAGGGGGGGAGGTTATAGCGACCCCGGTCTTTTCCCATTTGATTGTTGTATCCGGACTTATGTTCCGTAGATTCCGTTTTTATATAATTGTTGCTGTCGTCCTTTCTTTTCTCATTTGAGTTATAGGATGTGTTGGGCAAGTTTGTTTCAGGTTGGTTGGGTCCGGAAACCAAGTGTTGCTGTCCAGTTTTTGGGTTGGTCGCTCGAGCGAGGGTTGAGTTTTGTCTCTGGTGGCTCGAGCCAGGCTTTCTTCGCTCGAGCGAGAGATTGCGTCTGGTTTAGACCTGAAAGCAGTGTTTCTTCGCTCGAGCGAGCGAGGTGTATGTTTTCGAGTTCTTCGCTCGAGCATGCTTCTGGATTGCAGACCTGAAGCATTGCATTCTTGGCTCGAGCGAGATTTTCTTCGCTCGAGCGAGCGTTTCTTGTGTCTGGTCGCTCGAGCGACCAAGTCTTCGCTCGAGCGAGCCTGTCCAGTTTAAATAGGCAGCAGCGGGATTTGATCAGTTTTTTTTTTTATCTTCTTTTGTTCTAAACCCTAAGGTCCGACTTCTCTCTCTCCCTATTCACCTTTTCTCTTAGGTTTGATCTATTTAGGGTGGGTTTCTACCTTAGATCCTTTGTTAAAAAGATAGTGTGGGTCGAGGGCATCAGTTTAATCTGAACGATCTTGGATTTGGAGCACTTTGGATTTTGGGTCGTCATCTCCATCTTCTCCATTTTTGGTTGATTTCTTCGAGGTAGGGATTTCCTACTCCAATGTATACGTTTTGTTCTAAGTTCTGGCATTTTAATATGTTGGGGGTATTTTGGTAATTTTGGGAAAAACCCTAGTTGTTTAAATAAATTGAATTGTATATTTAATTTAAGGAACATTGGGGAAATTAGTTAAATTCATGAGATTGAGGAATTTATTGATTAAATGGGGTAGTTGGTTAATTTAAATCACTCGTCTATTTAATTGTTGAATTATTTATTTCCAAGTCTAGAAATAACTGTTTTGGGCTATCGGTGGAGGATAGTCGTGATTGTTGTAGACATTGCATGTGGATTAGGGATAATTGAAACTAATCATTGGTTAAGTCATTAATTTTGACTGTTGAATTAATACAGACATTATGTGTATTGATTGAGTGTTGTATATGTTATGCGTTTACATACATTGTTTTGTGTGGGAGGAGATAGGGGATGTACTCCACGGTTTAGGGGAAGATAGGGGATGGACCTCTAAACCGGATTTTGTTTGGGAGGAGATAGGGGATGGACTCCATTAGCATCACTTTTATGTGTGCTTAATTATATTGAAGTGTTTTTATTGATACAACACTAAAATGTGTATCAAAATGGAAGTATGAAGTGTTTTGATATGAGCCTGAGTCTCATTTGTGTTGTTGATATCGGAAGTAAAATATGAAATTGATATATATTTCACTGTTGTAAGTTTGGCCAGGTTCTGAGCCATATTGGTAATAATGAAAAGTGAAACATGTCATAGATAACGATATAGTGATTATCTTGTTTAACCATCTATTAAATGCTATTGCTTTATTCAATGCTTATATTTGGTTTAGTATATTTCTACTGGGCTATGGCTCACCCTATATGGGAACATCATTTTCAGGTCCAGGTGATTCGCTACCTCCAAGGAATTAGCTTGGAAGGAATTGGACTTTGAAGCCTTGATTTTAGTTATTTGTTTTTATCTGAATTACATGTAAACATTCAAGCCTAGGGCTTTACTTGTATTTGAGTTAGAACTCATAATTTTGTGTCCAAGTGTTGGCTTAGCAAGATGTAAGCCCCTAGGGCATTTATTTTGATGTTACATGTAATGTCTTTATTTAGAAATACTCTGATGAATGAATTGTGGTTTATTTACTTCAGTAATGTATCCTATTACTGTGTATGTTATGGGTTAATTTTGAGAGTGTTACACGCCGATTCCAGCGGCCAATGCCTAGAAGGGGGGACAGAAGCCTATCCCAATAGCCTCCCAGCACACCAGGAGTGAAAGACACTCTCACCGACCTTCAAGGGAGGTCGGGCGAAGAGAGTCAAGGAGGGAAGAATCACGGAGGACGCATCGCACTAAAGAAGCAAACCCCGGAGAACATCGGAATGTTCAAAGGTAGGAGCTGTGCTTCGACACAACCAATAGAGAAAGGCCGAAAAGGGCTCACCACGAAGCCAAAAGTAGTGCACCTAAAAGACTAAAATCAGGAGATAGCCGAGCTCTTGGGCGGACAAAGGACGACCTGAGAGATTACCTCAATAGGAAGCAACAGAATGCCGATGCCGAGGTAAACTCCCCCGATAAGCCGAGAACACCGTTCTCAGTGGAGTTGGACAAATTTGAGGCGCCGAAGAGATTCAATATGCCGAGGTTCCAAATATACGATGGTAAGTCAGACCCCAACTTCCACGTTGGATTATACTTGAACTCAATGGCATTGTATAGTGGGAACGAGTCGTTGCTCTGCAAAGTGTTCCCCTCATCCTTTGGGGAGATTGCATCAGATTGGTTCCACAAACTACCAAAGGGAAGCGTGAAGACTTGGGAAGGCCTGGCCGAGATGTTTGTGGCTAGGTTCGTGACAAACAAGCTGCAGCCATTAAGGGTGGACGCATTGATGGCTCTGAAGATCAGTAAGGATGAAGGCCTTAGGGCCCATGCAAAAAGATACTATAAGGTGTTCAACCGAATACCAGAGTGTAATCAAGAGGTGGCGGTCGTATCTTTCAAAAACGGCCTAAAAGACGACTGTCCACTACGAAAGTCTTTGGCAAAGACATTGCCAAAAAGCATGGAAGAGCTCATGGCGAGAATCGAGAAGTATGCCAGAGCCGAGGAAGACACGTCGGGAACTAAGGAGACAAAGCAAGAGAAAGGAAACGGCTCGCCGAAGCGAGGCCGAGGTAACAATGGATCGAGCAAGCAAGAGATAGAATTGAGAGCTACACAGGCAGTGACAACTGTGTTCCGAATCCCAATTCACAAAGTCCTGGATCAAATTCGGAATCAACCCTATTTCAGAACACCAGCAAGGGCACCAGGAGAATTTATGGGAAGAAACCTTGGCAGGCATTGTGCTTACCACAATGAAGATGGGCATATGACTCAGGATTGTAGAGCCCTGAAAACACACTTAGAAGACTTGGTAAGGCAAGGCCATCTGAGAGACCTTGTTGATGAGGCCAGGACAAGGGAAGAACAGGCAAGACTGCCTCAGGCACCAGCAGCTCCGCCTCCCCCAGCACAGTAACCTCAGGCAGGAGGACCTCGAGTAGTTAATGTAATTCACTCGAAGGTCAACGAGAACGAAATTAGGGGGGAGACCCAGAAGGTGAAGCACTTGCAGCATGTCTACCAAGTCGGGGAAAAGAGACATCAGGCAGAGGAGTGCCAAGGACCAGTAGTGTCCTTTTCTGAAGCCAACCTTGAAATGGTGTAGCATCTGCATAATGATGCCTTGGTAGTATCCCTCCAGGTTGGGGAATGCCAAGTAAAGCGCA
The DNA here is from genome assembly GCA_036172215.1 of Camellia granthamiana. Classification (NCBI taxonomy): domain Eukaryota; kingdom Viridiplantae; phylum Streptophyta; class Magnoliopsida; order Ericales; family Theaceae; genus Camellia; species Camellia granthamiana. Next base: position 97,959 of record JAXFYN010000376.1, on the reverse strand, counting down.
TCTTGATTGACCAAGGCAGCTCTTGTGACATCATGTACGTCCAATGTTACAAGGAGCTCGGCCTTCACCCAGACGATATGGAGCAATCCAATAGCCCAATGGTCGGGTTCAATGGAACGCCGACATGGCCATTGGGAACAACCAGCTTGGAGGTGCAGGCAGGCACCACGAAGATAACAACATAGTTCACCGTAATCGACACACCTTCCCCTTACAACATCGTTTTGGGAAGGCCATGGTTGCATGCAATGGGGGCTGTTCCCTCAGCATTGCATCAACTATTGCGGTTCCCAACAAAGCATGGGATTGAGAAGGTTAGAGGAGATCAACTGCAGGCAAAGAATTGCTCCATGGCAGCAATGAAATCCACCTGCAGCATTCGAGAACCAGAGAAGGTAGAGATTGAAGACGAGGACATGGAGGTCCTAGAGGATGTCGGCAAGGAGCCAACCTAGAAGAGTGAAGAAGCACTGAAGAAAATCCTCGTCCAGGAGGGGGATGAAGAACGCTTCTTTCTTCTCGGCTCGGGCTTAGCCGAAGAAGAGGAAAAAGAGCTGGAAGCTTTCCTAAGAGCAAATATTGAGGTGTTTGTTTGGACACCTTACGAAATGGCTGGCATTGACCCCGAGGTCACTTGCCATAAGCTGAACGTTGGTAGGTCGGCCAAACCTATAATCCAACGAGCAAGAAGACCGACGTTGATACACGTCGAAGCAGTGGAAGAGGAAGTAGACAGACTACTGGAAGCCAGGGCTATTCATGAGGTAAATTACCCGACATGGCTATCGAACACAGTAGTGGTGAAGAAGAAGAACGGTAAATAGAGGGTTTGCGTAGACTTTACCAGCTTAAACAAGGCCTGTCCCAAAGACAGCTTCCCTCTACCCAAGATTGACTAGCTAGTGAATGTCACTTCTGGGCATGGAAGGATGAGCTTCTTGGATGCCTACAGGGGGTATCACCAGATAGCCATGTACCCCGCGGATGAAGAGAAGACTGCGTTTATCACCCCAAAAGGGCTGTATTGCTACAAGGTGATGCCTTTTGGGTTGAAAAATGCAGGAGCAACTTACCAAAGGTTGGTAACCAAGATGTTCAGACACCTGATTGGCCGAACGGTGGAAGTTTACATCGACGATATGGTCGTGAAGACCAAGGAACCTGAAGGTCATCTGGCCGACCTCAAAGCAGTCTTTGAAATCCTTAAATCATATCGGCTCCGACTCAATGCATCTAAGTGCGCATTTGGAGTTGGATCTAGTAAGTTCTTGGGATACCTGGTGACAAGAAGGGGCATTGAGGCCAGCCCAGATCAGATCAAGGCCATCTTGGATTTAAAGAGCCCGACGTCGGCAAAACAGGTGCAAATACTAATGGGAAGGGCCGCAGCCCTGAACAGGTTCATCAGCAGAAGCTTAGACAAGTGCAAACCTTTCTTCAACTTAGTGAAGAAAGCCACAGACTTTCTATGGACCGAGGAGTGCGAAGCCGCTTTGGCCAACCTAAAGAAGTATCTGACCACGGCTCCAGTCCTCTCAAATCCAGAACCTAGAGAGGAGTTGTTCTTGTACTTAGCAGTTTCAGAACATGCAGTAAGCGCAGTAGTAATCCAAGAAAAAAAAGGGGAGCAAAAGGCTATTTATTATGTAAGCAAAACCCTGGCCGATGCAGAAACAAGGTGTTTATCCTTAGAGAAATTGGCACTGGCTTTAGTAATGGCTTCAAAGAAGCTGAACTATTACTTCCAGGCCCATAAAATTGTGGTGCTAATTGAACACCCCTTGAAGGCCTTGCTGCAGCATGGAGACCTGACAGGAAGAATAGCCAGATGGGGCAGTCGCCTTGGGCCAGTATGACCTGGAGTGCAGACCCAGACCCAGAACAGCAATCAAAGGCCAAGTTTTGGCTGACTTCGTGGCGAAGTTCACGCCAGAATCCATCGAACATCGGGCTCCGTTGAGCCAAGGTGAACGATGTCCAAACAAGCAAGGAGGAGCCCATCTAAAGGCGAAAGAACAAAGCAAAGAGGAAAAACTCAGACCCTGCAGCATTTACATCGACGACTCCTTTCGACTGTTTATTGATGGGAGTTCCAACCGACAGGGAGCGGGGGCAGGAGTAGTACTGGTATCTCCAGATGGGCAGATACTAGAATAGTCGATTCGTTTGGGGTTCAAGGCCTCAAACAATGAAGCAGAATATGAAGCACTCATTGCAGGACTGAAGCTGGCAGCAATAGTACAAGCAGATGAGGTAATAGTCTTTTGTGACTCACAACTTATAGTTAACCAGACAACAGGCGAGTTTGTGGCCCGAGATGAAAGGATGCCGGCCTACGCAAAGGAGGTCATCAGGTTGGCAGCCTTGTTTCAGAACTGCCGACTACTTCAGGTTAGCCGAGAAGATAACAGTGACGCCGATGCATTAGCTAACCTAGCTAGTGCAGTACAACCTAGAAAAGCGAGGACAATAATGGTTGACTACTTGTCGGGCCCGAGCATCAAACCACTGACCACAGAGCGTGAAGCAATGTGTGTGGACATGAGACCAAGCTGGATGGATGTAATTATTGCATTCCTGAAAGGAGAAAAGTTACCAGATGACCACAAGGAGGCACACAAGATCAGATTGAAGTCGGCAAGATTCAGTCTGACAGCAAAAGGACATCTCTACAGAAGATTCTTTACTGGATCCCTTTTGAGGTGCGTACATCCCTCACAAGTTGAAGATTTTCTATATGAAATACATGAAGGAATTTGCAGAAGCCACGCTGGGGGCAGATCACTAGCTCATAGGGGCATTACCCAGGGGTATTGGTGGCCCTACATACAGAAAGATGCAGAGGCCTATGTCAAGAAGTGTGAAAAGTGCCAAAGGTTTGCACCTCTGATACACCAACCAGCAGCAGACCTGAACCCAGTATCCAGTCCTTGGCCGTTTGCCTAATGGGGAATGGATTTTGTCGGACAACTGCCCCAAGCAACTGGGCAAAGGAAGTACCTACTGGTAGCAACAGATTACTTCACCAAGTGGATAGAAGCTGAGCCCTTAGCCAAGATCCGAGATGTGGACGTAAAGAGCTTCATATGGAAGAACATAATCACAAGATTTGGGATCCCAAGAGCAATAGTCGCAGACAATGGAACACAATTCGACAATAAGCTAATCAAGAGCTTCTGTGCAAAGTTCAAGATCAAGAACTACTTTTCAACCCCAAGCTTTCCCCAAAGCAATGGACAAGTAGAAGCATCCAACAAAGTTATGTTGGATGGGATAAAGAAGAGGCTGCAGGCAGCAAAGGGAAAGTGGGTGGATGAACTACCAAGTGTGCTCTGGGCATATCGGACTATGCCGAGAAGATCAACGGGGGAATCCCCCTTTGCCATGGCTTATAGCACAGAAGCAGTCATTCCCTTGGAAATCGGCATCCCAGGGATCAGAACCCAGGGAGTGGAGAATGGGACCAATGACGTATTATTAGCCCGAGATATGGATTTACTAGAAGAAAGAAAGGAAAGAGCTGCAATTCAATTAGCAGCATACCAGCAGCAGCTTGTCAAGGCTTACAATAAAAAAGTTAACCCAAGGGAGTTCCAAGTCAACGACCTAGTCTTGAGAAAAGTCGTCGACAACAAGAAGGATCTCAGGGAGGGCAAGCTTGGCCCAAACTGGGAAGGACCCTACAGAATCACTTCGGTATTGGGCAATGGGGCATATCAGCTTGAAGATAATGAGGGCAAAGAGTTGCCAAGACTTGGAACACTTGCAATTTGAAATTTTTCTATCATTAGAATTTTTTGTTCTTTTGTCATTTGCCGAAGTACATAAATAAAGTTTTCGCTTGTTTATATGATTATACATTTGTGACTGATAAAGATACATAGCGTTGTTTCTGGAATACATGTATAATGAGAACCCGAGTGGAACTTAGGTTCACATTAGGGGGCAGAGAGAAGAAAAACGGTTTTAACACTTGTTGAAACTTGAGAAAAGTTTACAAGTTGAAGTTAAACCGATATGATGCTTAACACTTGTTGAAACTTGAGAAAAGTTTACAAGTTGAAGTTAAACCGAGCTGATGTTTAACGCTTGTTGAAACTTGAGAAAAGTTTACAAGTTGAAGTTAAACCGAGCTGATGTTTAACACTTGTTGAAACTTTAGAAAAGTTTACAAGTTGAAGTTAAACTGGGATGGTGTTTAACACTTGTTGAAACTTGAGAAAAGTTTACAAGTTGAAGTTAAACCGAGATTATGTTTAACACTTGTTGAAACTTGAGAAAAGTTTACAAGTTAAAGACTAAGGTTAAACACTTGTTGAAATTTTATGAAAAAATTTACAAGGAGAAACCAAGGTTATGCCAAGAAAGGTACTTTGTACTTGCCGAGGTAAATCATCAGTTTGTATAACCGAGGTGTGTTACCCCAAGAAGGTTGCACAAGGATCAAAGTGTATATTAAACATATGCAAAATATTCTAAGTATAGAATCATGCAAAAGCAGTAAAGAGAACAATACAAGTATGTAGGAAAGGAAGATGTATTAACAATCAAAAGGAGGCACATCGGCCACATGGAAAGTTTACATTGTTTCAAAAAAGAAGAAAACACAGTGCAAGGCACAAAACGAAGAAAAAAGGAGAACACAAAATTCAAGACTCCTCAGCAACAACAGATGGTTGGGTCTGAAGTTCGGACGACTGCTGGGAAGACACCTCGGCAGCCTTTTCCGCTGCAAGTTCGGCATCAATTTCTTGAAGGGTTTCATCAAGGCTCTTGTCGGCAAGGGTCATGTCGGCTGATGCCTTCTCAGCTGTAGCATCTTTGGGAACCTCCTCAACCTCCTCATCTTGAGTCAAGTCCAGGACTTGCTCATTCTGAGTAGGGGACTTGGCCCTAGCGACTTCCTTGGACTTCCTCACCAGAACCTCCTCCTCAGACTCAGAATCGTCATCAGATTGGCTTAGAGTTGGAGGGAATGGAAGGGGAAAGACGTCGGCATTCCTGAGGGGGGAGTCCTCGGGGACTTCAAGCTTTTTTAGCAAAGTCATCCAACCAAGGGTAAAACCCTTGTTGCATGCTTGCTTTACTTGCCTTTCATAGTCTGCCGTGACATCGGCCACCCCCTCATTGTACCCCTTCTGGTCGGCCTCCTTCAACTCAGCGTCTTTGGTGGCCAAAGCATCCTGGAGTTCTTTTTGGGCTTGGGCCATCTTTTCCTCAAACTCCTTCCTTTGGGCCTCAAGAACCTTGTTAATGGCCTCAGCAGCACCTGTTTTTTCATCGGCATCGTCCTTAGCTTTGATGGCAGCCTCAGCCTGGTCTTCCAACTTTTTCATTTTTGATTGTAAGCTTTTGTTGGCCTTTTGAAGACTGGAGACCTCCCTCTTCTTTTCAGCCAGCTTCTCCCGATTCTCGAAAGATTGCACTGAGAAAGAATGGGCATGCTGGATCGCCTGAGAAAAAACAAAACAGAGCAGAAGTTATTACAAAAATTTCTAAAGTATAGAAAATGAAGAAAGAAAAATGACCAAACAAAGACACTTACTTAAACGGAGCGCTGAAGCATTAGAGCATAGTTCTCATATTCACTCAACTCGGCATTTCGATCGAGATCACCGAGAAGAAGCAGAGCGGTACTAAGGGCAACGCCGACATTAATGTCATCGGCGCTATCGCTGGCCATAACTGGCTTATCTTCCAGAGTGATTTTGGGGGACCAGGGGACATCGTGTTTTTGGGACCCCGAGGTGGTTGCATAGGATGACCTCGACCTTTTTGATCTGGAGGACTCGGATGGTTGTGTTTCAGCAGACGTCTTCTCGGGGAGGGAGGTGGTTTTCTCACTTGGAGCCAATTTCGAAATTGGCAAAGTATCCTCAGCGTCAACCTGAGTCACCTTTGCTTTTGGCTGAGCCTTCTTTATTCTTTTCGGCTTCGAAGAGGGCTGGGATTGCGCTGGTGGAGCGTCAATAGTTGATGGGATGCTGGCCAAGATATCTTTGGCAACTGCTTTTTGGTGACCCATTTCGGCAGGAAAAACAGTTCATCGTCGGTGTTGGGGCTGGGATATCGGGATCAAATAAGGGGCCGAGGTTGATGGCTGCTCAGCTGGATCAGAAGTCGATCCTTGATCTTGCCGAGATGTGAAGGCAGCTTGAGGAGTTGTGGCGGAAGGAGGAGACCGACTCTTCTTCTTCTTCTTCTTGGGGGACGTCGGGAAGAGCTGACTTGTACGTAGGAATGAAATTAAGTAGAAGAGGGGCCTTCCGTTTGTGGACTGGCATATCCAAAAGTTTCCTCAAGTCTTTGTTGGGAAAAAAAGACTGATGGAAGCCCTTTGGTGGCTGAGGAAGAGCTGCAAGAAAAACTGACGTTAGAAACAAACAAAGTATTGAAGACTTTGAAAACAAGTAAGTATGAACATAGGGCTCTTACCATTGCCCTCTACAAATATTGTTCGAGAAAGAGAATAGAGATGGAGGTCCTCATCTGGAGCAAACTCCCAGTTCCCCGAGGTAATGAAGTAATCGTCTCCAGCTCCCTTGTTGGAGTCTGGGAGGTCGGCTACGATTTTATACTCTGTAGACCTCGGCTTAAGGTAGTAAACGTAGCCTGTATCTTTTTTGAGGCCACACATGGTATAGCAATATTGGATGTCGGCTAAGGTGATCCTAACATTTTCTTGTTTGGCTAAGGCAATTATACCGTTTATGACTCGGTAGGAATTGATGGCAAGTTACATTGGGTTCAACTTATAATAATGAATGATCTCATGAAAAAGAATATTGAGTGGGAGCCGAAGTCTGCGCTTGATGAAAGCTACAACAGGGAGGGGCATGGAATCAGCTGTGGGCATGATACAGTCATCCTCCCCAGCCAACCTCAGATGAACGTCGGCCGAGATGTCAAACTCCCGCCTAAAGTGTTCTAACTTGGATGGGGTGTCTACCCTATGTTTCCACATACCCATGATATCGGCTTAACTGAAGGGGTTGGATTTCGGAAGGGTGTGTTTTTGAAGGGTTTTATGGACCTCGGCTAAAGCCTAAGAATACACAGAATCTGTGGGGAATCATTTCAGTTTTTTCTAAAAAAGGTTCTACGAACAAGTCCCAAACCTAAAACTATGGAGATGAAGATTGAAAGCATGAATCTGGAAAACAGAAAAGCAAGAATGCGTTTCAGAGTCAAGAATAGTGAAGGAACATCAAGAAACACAAGACAGGTGTAACAGGCCAAGAACAGTAGCAAAATTGCAGAAAAATTGTGTGCAGTACATATATTCAAGACATGAGCAAGAGCAAAGTCGCGAAATAATCACATTTAGATATATGATTCGCAAATCGAATGTATGAACAAAGCAATAATGGCAACGAGTAATGAAGAGCTTCAAAAACTGAAATTAAGAGAAACAGTAAACTCACCGAAGAAAAGAAGCCGATGTTGAGTTCACCGAAGTCAGACGAACGGCAGCTGCAGAAAAGATTAGCAAGAACCTCGCCGGAGGAGGTGGACGGAGCAAGGTGCAGAGCTTTAGAAGCTTGGACAATGGAGGGTTTGGAAGAAAAAGCTAGAGAGAGAGAGCCTCAGAAACGACGGAAAAAAGTGAAAAAATAAGGAAAGGGGGAAAAAGTTGTGTTAAAACTTGAAACGGCGGCAAAACAGAATTAATGAACCTAGAACGACGGATCTGTCAGACGGCACGTGCAAGCAGAATTCGACTTAAAGGCGCGTCACAAACACGATCCAGTAAGGGGAAGGCACGTGACCAAAATGGTTGAGTTGTTATGTATAACAGCTCATACGCGTGAAAAAGCTCTTGGAATTCTTGATCTTTAAGAAGACATGTCGGCTTATAATGATGATTTCGACTTAAGCCGATGTACTGGCAGGAAGTACCGACATAGGTTCCATCACCTCAGAATGCCGAGGTAATAGAACTTAGGGGGCAGTTGTGGGGATATATTTTCTAACACCAACACGTGGCCAAGGTGACGTCGACATGTCAGCCGAGGTGCCACGTGTCCTAGTCATGACGTCGAGGTGATCTCGGAAAGGCCAAGGTTATCTCCGAAGATATCGGAATCCGAGATAAGCGGATAAGGCACAAGAGAACTAGAATGATGAGGGGACTCAGCCTGGATAAGGATAAAGCTCGTAGGGAGTTTATCTCTATCTATCGAAAAGTCCTAGATAAGCATTGAGCTAAAGTCCATTGAAGCTAGGCTTCTGTTGGGACAAGGATTGAGTTAACTATAAAAGAAAGGCACCCCTGATGGGTCTAAGGTACGCAATTTATATTGAGAATAGTGAGTTTAGCAATTGATTATCTTTGAGAAATATACTGACTTGATCGTCAGAGTGCCCCCGGGTGGACGAACCACCGTCGAAATCTTCTCTTTCTGTTGCAGGTCAGCCATGTGTCATCTATTCTGCCAGTACTCTCCAGCTGAATACTGAGTTGGCAGTGTGGTCAGAAAATCACTCGCACAGTAATCTTTTTTTAAAATTATGTCAAATTTTTAAATATTTAATCTATCTTGTGTAAATGAATCCATAAAGTACAAAAAAAAAGAAGAAATTTTTAGTAATAACTTTTCCTTTCTACACTTTTTTTGTTAAACTAATTTTTTACAACTTTTCTGATCCATCTAATCAAGTAGAACCCAAAAATAAGGATTTTAATTTATTTTAAATTCATTAAAAAATATATTAAAAAAACTAAAACAATTAATGAAAAATTAGTGAAACATTCCTCTCCAACCTTGGATAGTAGGAGAGGTTCAATATATATACATATATATATATTATTAGTTAAGGTCCTTCAATAATATTATTAGAAAAATTTCAACTCATCACAGAGAAATTTCTTTGTGACAAACTCAAATTTCTCTACGAAAAAATAAATTTCTCTGTGAAGAACTAAAAATTTTACATGTCTTTTATCTCATAAAATTATAATATCAAAAATCTTAAACTAAAAACTTCGACATCCATCTACAAGTTTGTGTAAGAGTTTAAAGACATCAATAGTTTACTTGCTTGCTAGTTAAAGTCCTTGAAATTTGAAATCTAAAATGATAAAGACAAACTTTAGCATATATGGTTCAAAATGCCCTCATTATCTTAAAAATCAAAATATTTCTAGTTGTTAATTTTGTTGGACACTTCGTGTATATCAATCACAAAAAAATAAAATAAAAATTAATTCGATAATTATAATCTATTCAATTTATTACATTTATCAATAAAAAGATAAATGATAATTATATTTTTAAAAATAAACCACTCAAAAATATAGTTGGGACCCACACCAAATGGAACCACATCCAGTGCTGCCCCGGGACGCCTAACTAGCCAGCAATCCCTCTCTTATATTGGGTCTTTTGTTGCCTAGTAAAATTTTTTTTTTTTTTTTTTTGTTGAACGAGATTAGTAAAATATTTGACAATTCATTCATCATATTGTTTTGTTTTTGTTATGTCATATTTTTAATGAACTTTTTAAATGTTTTAATCAAAAAAATTTAAAATTTTTTATATGCACGTAACTTATATATATAAATTAAAATATTTGTGAAAAGATATTAAGCCTCCGTTTGGGAAGTGCGTTGGTTTTTTGGCTTTTTGGTTTTTTTGGCTATATGAGCCTGGGGCTTAAAAACCTGGTTTGGGAATGACTTTTTGGCTTTTTTGGCTTTTTGACTTTTTGGTGAGGTGTCATCATGTCAAATTACCAAACTGCCCTTTTTGTTTTGTTTTTTTTTTTTTTTAATGTTTTTTTTTGGTTTGGTTTTCCCATATTTTGCTTTGTTTATTTATTTATTTATTTATTTATTTATTTTAAGCTGATTGCAAGTGTGGGGCGTTTTTTGCTTAAATTTTTTTTTTATTTTTTATTTTATTTTGGTAAAGTATTTATTTTTTTTCTTTTTTGATTTGGCGTATCTTGTTTAAATTTTATTATTTTTTATTTTATTTTTTTTCGGTTTTACTTGGCTTATTTTGTTAAAATAATTTATTTTTTTTTTTTTTTGTGGATCTGGCTAATTTTAATTTTCATTTTATACTTTACTTAGTTCATGTGATTTAATTTACGATTTTTGGCTAATTTTAATTTTATTTTAAGTTTAATTTTAATTTCATTTTAAGTATTACAATAATGTAAATATTCTAAATAATTTAATCAGAAAAAGTGGAAAACAAATATTAAAAAAATTTAATGAGAAACATTTTAATATTTTTAATATTGACAAAATTATTTTAACAAAAAAATGTAAATATTGGCATTTACTATTGTCAAAAAAATGGCATCGTAAATATTGCTTAAATATTCAAAATATTATAAGCATTTCCGATCTCGTGCATTTTGGTTTTTCAAAGTGAGGCACGTCACCAACTGCAAGGGGGTATATCCCCGTGTAAACACATACATATTGTACATGATTATATATTTCAATACAGTCTGTTCCACGTGTGTCATTAGTAATGTTACAACCCTACGAAAATTAGGTCAACTTTTATATATTTCCTAACATTCCGTTCTTACGCATGTAACATAATTTGTCGCGTATGTGAAGGCGAACCAATGCCATATGTGGGTCCTCATCCCCAACCATTAAACCATCCTCGTCATGTTCAACTTCTGGTATGGCATTTACTATTGTCATAGCCTCTTCCTCGTCACAGATTGGATGAACATTTGTAGGGTTACCTGTGTTGCGGCGTATATAATTATGTAATGCCATTGACGCACCTACTAACTGCACTTGCACATTTGCAAAGTCATACCGAGGCATGTCTTGAATAAACCCCCATCGATTTTTCCAGGCACCGAAGGTGCGTTCCACCACACTGCGTAAGGACGAGTGCACTTTGTTAAATAATTCCCTTGGCGTGTTTGCCGTCGTGTTCCGTTCAATACGTCGAAAATCTTGTTGGTGGTAACGGTGGCCTTTGAATGGTGCTAAGTACCCTGTCCGGTTTGGATAACCCGAATCGACAAGATAATATTTGCCTGCAGAAATTATGACAACGTATGACACCTACAATTTGTACTGAGAACCCCCTAAATCCAATTGACATGGGCATGTGTTACCTTCGTCAGGATGTGGGAATGGGACATTGTCATTATGTAGTATCTCGTTGAATATGCGACTATCATGCATACTTCCTTCCCATCTGCACGAGATGAATATGAAACACATGTCAAAATCGACTGCGGCCATGATATTTTGCGTGTGACAGTATTTCCTACCGAAATATGTTGCTGCATCTGGCCCCGTCACCCATGCACTTACATGTGTTCCGTCTATTGCGCCAATGCAGTCCTGCAAACAACTCAATTCTTTTGTTGCTTAAAAAAATGTACGCTGTTTTGCTTGAATCCGAACGTCACGTCCAGTTACTAATAAAAACAAAATAAAAGTTTATCTTTATGTATATGTAAATAATGCATTTCGGTTGTACCTTGAACAGTAGGTATTTACGTCTAGACCGCACGTATGGATGTATACGATACTGATTGTATGTGGGCCGGCAATGGACAACAGTGAACTGCTTCATGGAATTTAATACGTTATGCACGTGCCGAGACACAGTCTCCCCCGAATGTTGGAACCGTTCTTGGATTTCCCGATTTTGCTTGCCTTTCAACACATGGATAAACATTGCAACGTTTTCTTCAACAGCTAAACCATGTGGACGTTGCGGGACTTGTAACCCAAAATCATTCACTAATGTTTGACACAGTGCGACAAAAACTTCCTTCGGCATGGACACGTTTTCCTCAAATCGGCCCATATATCCCGTATATAGTTCGGATATCCATGCATTCCCGGTCAGTATAGAAGTGCGACATGGCGTTTTAGCAATGTGTTTTTCGTACCACTCTGTCGCATACTGGCATGCTTGTACAATTGTGCAGTTGTGTTCTTGTTGCACCTGGATGGCCATTTGATTAAGCATTTCCGTTATTTCGTCGTTGTAGCTTCCATCCCAGGGATTCATTACGTCTTCCTTGATTCAAAACCTACAAGAGTGGCACTGTTTCAATCAGTTTGCTTCCCCAAATCGGATTCCATTAATTTGTAAATTTGCAATACTAAAAATGCAACATGTTCACAACCCTATTGCGCCAATGCCGTGACGAATGTATGTTTTAACGCATAATGAAGTGAAAATTAGGAAAATTGTGAACCTACTAAACTGCTAATAACATCGCATTTTGGAAACTATAAACATACACAAACCTAGCAAGGAAATCGGTTGTACCCGATTGTACAAAAAATCCATACATTTACTTCAAACATAAGCATCCCATTCATGTCTCACAAAGTGTGCACACACAACCATCCTGTTTCAGCAAATGGCATCCCATTCATGTCCCATTCATATCCATACCTAAAAGTTTTGGGAACCATAGGTTGCAAGAAAAAACATAAACGAACGACAAAAAAATAAAAAATAAAGTCGCCACACAACCATCCTGTTTTAATACAGTGCCAACATAAACATAAGTAAAAGTTTATAGAAAGCAATAGAAGGAAAGGCATATTCAGCACTGATAGAAGCGCTGCATCACATCCGGCGAGCCCCGAACAGATTTGCAAAAGGCGCCGACGTAGTGCACTGGAGCTGCTTCTGGGTAAGCCACCCTATGATGGAGTCGTCATCAGGCTGGCACATCATAACCTCACGTAAATCGGCGTTATCCATAAGTGACGTGGCGAAGTGGAATAAGGGCGTACCAGCCAGCGATGTAATACCTGTCAGGCGATGCGTACACTCTGAAATAGTAAAAAGCGATTCGCTGCCTGTGACATGCCTCATCGTAACCTGCTGATTCTTTGTACGCACCACATTGGTAAGAGTGTTCATGTTTTCCGCAATAACTGACGCGCCACTTGTTGCCTTCTTCGACTTTGAAACACTGCTTGATGGCGTCTTTCTCTTTTTCTCCTTTTCAATCGGAACATGCTCCAGTGAAGAATCTGAATCCACGTCCTGTACTCCTGCAGGTATCGGATCAGCAAATGGTTGGGCCCCCAAACTGTGCACTGAATCAGATGAGTCCTTAGCAACTTCAGGAAGTTTCTCGCCCGGGGTCCAATGGTGCTTCCCAGTAGCTGATGCCCCCATGAAGACGGTCTCCATCAAGTCACGATGTTCCAAGGTTTTTTTCCTGAACTTTGCACACATCTTGTTTATCTGTTGAAATAGAGAAATATGAAAGAGAATGATGTTACATTTGATTTAATTAATAACAATTGAACTACAAAAGTTAAAAATATACTGGTGAATGACACATATGAAATATAACAGTACATGTACTTACCGATTCCATTTTGTCCCACCACTCCTCAGGTGCCTGAAACATACCGGTGTCAACGTCAAACCCTATACCTGACACTCCTTTGCTTGAATCCATCAACTTTGTCCAAGCTTGCCACTCTTTTTTCAGACGCATGTACTTATTCTTCAACTGTTTGAGTCCATGTTGTCTTCCTGTTTTTCTCTCAAATTTTCTTCCCAACGACTTGTACCCTGCTTGGCTGAGGACTAGGAATGGGCGATTGCCTTTACTTATCTCATTCGCAATCAGTTGCAAAAAAACGCGGGTTGAGGCACTGTCCCATGTGGCCTTGTGGCTTAAACGACTGTGTGTATCTTCAAGACTGCTTGACTTGTCAGTGACAACGCCTTTGCTTTTCGATTTGGTACGCGGAGAAGTACGTACGGAAGCCATTACTAATGTTCGTTTACAAAAGATTACCATCACACATACGGTTATTACATACAAACTCATAAGCCATTACACATTAATAACAAATAAACAGAGAGATAGGATGCTAAGTTACGCAGCATTTAAACATTGCACATTAATTATACAGTACCACAGGTTGCATGGAAGTTAGAAGTGCACATAGTTATGATAGTCAGTAATACGTCTACTGTTTCGAAACTACCAACATAGTAACGTGTTTGTACATACTATTTTACATATTACCAATAAAGAAGTAACATAGTAACGTGTTTTTACATACTGCATGTACGTAACGTTGCTTACATACGGAACAACAAAACGACAACGACAATGCATAGCACATACACGATGGTCTTAAGGACACGGAAGGATTGTTGAAGGTCTATGACATCAGCCCGCAATTGCATGACAAATTCATCCCTGGGTGACGCATAGTCTTGGTTTTCTCGCCTGGGTTCATCGCACCAACCAATCCAACTGACACAGGGCTGATGAGTGCAAATTATGGAACTATTAGTTTCATGGGTTGTTAACGAAGGGCAGTTATGACCTAAATGAATGGGTCACTCACCAAAGGGCGGGGGCATGCAAAGTAGGGACGCCCTGGATTTTTGGTGGACCTGGAAATCTTAACAACACAGGGGCCATGTCTGTAGGCACACATTCGTGGCCATGTAGTGGAAGTTGCAGTAGATGTAAACGAAGCCATGCTACGATTTACAAACAATAGCGTAAATATGTTTTTAAATGTACATGACTGAACATCGAAACGTACAAATCTTAACAAAATGAGAGTTTTTGATTCCGACCATGGACACGTAATTATGATAAGGGTATTGTGCATCTCCAAGCAGTAGTACATTGGTTGCCTCAAGTGTTTGACAATATGTATAACTAATAACTAAATTTCGCTGATAAAAAAAAATTTATAAAAAATTAGTGTGGACAATTGCAAAGTGGTAGTTGCCGGGATTGAAAAATTTTGTTTGAAAGGGGTTAGGGTGTTAATGTAACTTTAGGTTACTCCGAAAGGGTGATGTTATGCTTGAAATGAGACCACACTTGCCATGAGTTTTGGAATAAAACGTACGTGATTGACACCCTCTTTTGGTCATCTCCTTTTTTTTTTTTTTTTTTTTGGTTGTTGAGGAAATTACAATGTAATGGAATAGTGAAGAAATATTTGTATTTTTGTAGTCGTATAAAAATTTTCTATGTATGGTCGAAGTCAGTCCTGTGTTTGTTGCAAGTGTTTATGTGTCCAAGTTGCACCAAGAAAAATTTCATCAATTGTATAATTATTTTTCCTTATTCCACTTAAAAATATGTAAATTACAATGTCAGTATTTATGGAAGAAGAACAGAATCAGAAAAAAAAAAAATGTAATTAATTTGATAACCAATTATTTTAACAAAAAAATGTAAATTGCAATGTGAGTATTTATTCATGAAGAACATAATCTGAAAATTAGAAAATGTAATTAATAAAAACCCCATACATGTATTTCAAAAAATGTAAATTACAATGTGAGTCTGTACTGATGAAGAACAGAATCTGGAAAAAAGATTTTAATTAATTTGATAACCAATATAATTTCAGAAATGTAAATTACAATGTGAGTATTAATTCATGAACAACAGAATCTGAAAAGTAAAAAATGTAATTAAAAAAAAAACACATACATATATTTGAGAAAATGTAAATTACAATGTTAGTCTGTACTGATGAAGAACAGAATATGGAAAAAAAATGAAATTAATTTGATAAGCAATATAATTTAAAAAATGTAAATTACAATGTGCGTATTAATTCATGAACAACAGAATCTGAAAATTAAAAAATGTAATTAATAAAAAACACATACATATATTTGAAAAAATGTAAATTACAATGTGAGTCTGTATTGATGAAGAACAGAATATGGAAAAAAAATGAAATTAATTTGATAACCAATATAATTTAAGAAATGTAAATTAGAATGTGAGTACAGGCCACAGTTCCAAATTAATTAAATTTATCATCTGCTTATTTGAACGAAAATTAATTTTATGAATTGTAATTTATCATCTGCTTATTTGAACAAAAATTCTACAACGACATACGAAGATATCCCCAGATCGGCAAATTAATTTTAAGGGGGGGAAGAAAAAAATATGAAAAAAAACATTGAGGGAAGGAAATTAACAAGAAAAAAATTGTAATACAGATTTTTGTGGATCGGGATATTTGGATTTTAAAATTTTTAATACAGATTACAAAAAAATTAACAAGGAAAAATTTTTAATACCCCCAGATCCGCAAATCTACAACGACATACCATCAATACAGGCCAAAATACACTGCGATCTGAAGTGGGGGAAGGCAAAACGTAGAAAAAAAATATAAACATTCCATTCATGAAGCATTGGGCATTACGATCTACGAAATCAGTTCTGATTTGGAAGAGTTACCAGTTAATCGGTGGTGTATCGACAAGTTCTCCGCCGCCAGAAGCCTATGCCGGTGCCGATCGGTCTAGCCAAGCCGTAGATTGGATGTCGTCGCCGGTGGTTGGGAGAGATCGCTTGGGTCACTCCTTCCGTGCCCTAGCTGTGTTGCTTGTGTTATGTGTGTGTGTTGTGATGCGTAAGGACGAAATGAGTTTGGAAAGAGATCTGAGGGTATTTTGGTCAATTCACCCGTAGAAGAGTTCCTCCCCCAACCCTAGCAACCGTGTTTTGTCGCTTCTGGCTAAATGAGCCTCACTTGTTGTATGTGGCTCATATAGCCCGTGAGCCCTTCCCAAACAGCACCTAAAATCTTCACTAAATACAGAAATAGTACATTTTTATTACCGGGACACCTAACTAACCAGCATCCCCTCTCTTATATTGGGTCTTTTGTCGTTTCGTAAATTTTTGTGTGTTTTTTTTTTTTTTTTTAACGAGCTTAGTAAAATATTTGACAATTCATTCATCATCTTGTTTTGTTTTTGTTATTTCATATTTTTAATGAACTTTTTAAATGTTTTAATAAAAAAAAAATTAAATTCTTTATATGTACCTAAAAAGATATTAAAATGTTCACTAAATACAAAAATAGTACAATTTTATTTTTATTTTTATTTTTTTTTGTGTTTATTGAATTTTTGAAAAAATTCTAAAAATATTTTACATTTTAAGTACATCTAAAAAAAATTAAAAAATTAACTACAATATTTAAAAAAATTAAAATTTCTTAAAGATTAATTGGAAAAAAAAAAAACTCAAAAACATGTGTTTGAGAAATTCAAAACCAAAGCAGATATTACTTAAACTCTTGTATTACTCCCTCCTTCCTAGTTTATTTGTCAATTATAGAAAATCCAACTTAATAAGGAAATATGCAATCAATATATTTTAATTTAAATTTTGAAATATTTTTTCGTCCATTGCCTTTCTATGTAAATTTTAAAATATGTTTAAAGTGATTTATTTGAGGTAATTTTAAAAATCTAACAAAATTAAGTATCTCAAAATAGAAAGTGAAAAAATATTTTGAGACAAACTAAAATGAAAATATGGAGCAAAATAATTTAGGAAAGGAGTATTTTTCTTCATAATTGTAATAAAAAAAAAATTATGACCACGCATTATTTTTCTTCATAATTGTAATAAACTTTCCTCCTAATCAATTCTGTTGTCGCTCTAGACAAGTGTACTGCAGTCCACCCTTTCTGTTTCTCCGAATGTTGACGAAGACCAGTGCAAAATATTAGCCATTCATTGTTTTGTTGAAACTGAGCATTCATATCAAACATCTCATAATTTTTTTTTTTGGGTGATTATTCTAATTTCTTCCTAATCAATTCTGTTGTCGCTCTAGACAAGTGTACTGCAGTGTCCACCCTTTCTGTTTCTCCAAACGTTGACGAAGACCGGTGCCAAATATTAGCCAATCATTGTTTTGTTAAAACTGAGCATTCATATCAAACATCTCATTACTTTTTTTTAGTGGTTATTTGGTAGTCTGGAAATATGATTACGTGGTATTTCATAATAGTATGATAAGTAAAAAAAGGAAAAATTTACCCATAAATCCTATTTTCTGAAAAGTTGAACCATTTAGTCCAAAAAATTTTCTTATGCACCATTTAGTCCCATTTTATTTTGGTAATATTGTTTATTTAATTTTCATTATTTTGGAGGTTACAATAGTACCCATTTTGTGGAAGGTTTGTTTTTTAAAAATCTGCAACATCATAAAAACATCACCAACAACATCAATTACATCACCAACGGCGGTGGTACTAGATTGGTGTATCATCAATGACCGTGAGACTGGCAGATCCAGGGGGTTCGAGTTCGTGACGTTTAAGGATGAGCAGTCGATGAGGGACGCTATCGAGGGAATGAACGGTCAAGATCTTGACGGGCGCAACATCACCGTCAATGACGCCCAGTCCCGCAGAAACGGTAGTGGCGGAGGCGGTGGGTTCCGCAGTGGTGGTGGTCGTCGTGAGGGTGGATACGGTGGTGGTGGATGTCGCTGATGTTGATGATGGAACTAATGTTGATGATGTTGATCATGGCCCTGATGTTTGATGATGTCTACCACTAATGTTGAAGCCATCAGTGTGTGTGTGTGTACGTGTATGTGTGCGTGTGTGTTGAAGCCATCAGTATGTGTGTGTGCGTGTGTGTTGAAGCCATCAATGTGTGTGTGTGCGTGTATCAGTGTGTGTTATGCGCTGGGTGTGTCTTAGAGAGAGAAGACAGAGCTGGGTTTTGTGTGTGCTCTGTGTGTGTGTGTGTGTGTGTTGTGTGTATGAGTGTGGCTGTAGGGTGTGTGTGTTAATGGTGTTTTGTGTGCATGGTGTCTTCTGTCTGCTAGAGAGAGAAGATATGTGTGTGGCTGGGTCTCCATGTGAGAGAGAGAGAATGCTGAGAGAAGTGTGTGTGTGTGTGTGTGTGTGTGTTGAAGCCATCAGTGTGTGTGTGTGTGTGCGTGTATCAGTGTGTTATGCGCTGGGTGTGTCTTAGAGAGAGAAGATAGAGCTAGGTTTGGTGTGTGTGTGTGTGTGTGTGTGTGTGTGTGTGTGGTGTGTATGAGTGTGGCTGCTGGGTGTGTGTGTTAATGGTGTTTTGTGTGCATGGTGTCTTGTGTCTGCTAGAGAGAGGAGATATGTGTGTGGCTGGATCTCTATGTGAGAGAGAGAGAGAGAGAATGCTGAGAGAGATGAGTGGTGTCTAAATGAGGGTAATTACGTCCCTTAGAATTTTTCAGGACTAAACGGTTTACTAGAATAAAAATGGGACCAATTGGTTCATAAGTTTACATTTTGGGATTTATTGGTAAATCTCCCTAAAAAAGTAGATTGTTAACTATGTTTATTGGGTGATTGAAAAATATAAAGGGATATAATAAATAATAATTATTAAGAGAGTATGACCACGTAATATTCCATGATTACTGTATAATTTTTCCTTTTTATTAGTGTCCTTCCAATTGTGAAATAAATTTGGATGATGTTTCCACTTATAAAAATTAAATGACTAATCATATTAGGAAAAATTAGGGAGATATGGTGTAAGGATTTAAAGGCACTAATAATTTGATTACTAGTTAAAGTCACTTATAGTTGAAATATTAAAATGATAAGAATAAAGTTTAACATATATGGTCTAAAATGCCTGCATAATCTTAAAAATCATAATCTTTCTAATTGTTCACCTCTGGTACTTTGTGTATGTCAATTACCCCCCCTCCCCTCCAAAAAAAAGTTAATTCAATAATCATAATCTATTCAATTTATCACGTTTGTCACCAATAAATATGGACGATAATTGTGTTTTAAAAAATAAATCATTCAAAAATATCGTAACCAAACCATAAATTATTGCAATGTCAAATACAAAATTTTAGACATTTTTGTTATTCTAATTTGTGACGAGATTACACATTTTGTGATTGATATTACAAAATTTTGTAATAAAATTATACATTTTTATGATAAAATTACATATAGTGGCCTTGTTTGGCTAGAGACTAGTTGACTAAAATGGCGAATAAAGGCTAATAAATTAAAATAATCAATAAGACAAAATGTCACATTTAAATCCTAATCATTTCACTTTTTCTCTCACAACCATAAAATCAATTACAAAAAATAAAAAATAAAAATAAAAATTGACTATCATTCCAAACACAATTTTTTTAACCAAGTTAAAATAGCAAAAAAGGCAAATAACTAACTAAAATAATCTATCCCAAAACGCCAGTATGCATCGCAAAAGGGTGTACACCACCCATCATTTTTCTTTTTTAACCAGGCTAAAATATATATGTATATATATATTATAGAAAAAAATCGGTGATAAATTCAATCTACAGAGGGTGTAAGGCATTAAATCCAGTGAATATTTTTTCTTGGTGAGAAGTCCTAGAAGACATTTTGTTTCTAATTTTATCCATTGACTTTTTTTGTTTGTTTGACTTTTCGTTGACTATCTATTTAAATTTATATATATCTGTTTAAATTTGTTATTTATTTGTTCAAATTTATATCTATGTGTTTAAACTTTTTAACTATCTGTTTAATTTTTTCCCTTTTTGGTTCAATTTTCTCCTAAATTTTATTTATCTGTTCAATTTTTTTTCTTAAATTCTATCTATTTGTTGAAAAATGGTGTCAAGTTTTTTGTTTATCTGTTGCAATCAACAACAATAAAAAATTATTAATAATAATAAAATAATAAAGTTTGTTATTTCCATTGGAATGCCATATCTCAAACGTGGAGGTCACAAATATGCATAAAAATGAACAAAGGTACCTCTCTTTGGAGATGACTAAGAACATCTGGTATATACACATATTTGATTTTGGTAGTCAATCATTTTTTTTTTTTTTTTTGAAATTCCCAAATAGAAGAGAGATCCATGACTGAGGAGTTTCAACCCCATAAGGGGTTAACGCAAGAGGATCCTTTATCTCATTTTCTGTTCATTGTTGCAGCATAAGGCCTTAATCTATTATTGAAAAGGGTTATAGAGAAAGGCTTGATCAAAGATGCTATAGTAGGCTATGACCAGTTAGGAATTTCACATCTTCAATTTGTTGATGGCACTATTATTTTTTGTGAAGGTGGTAAGGAGGAAGTTTTGAATATAAAGAGGGTGTTGAGTTGCTTTGAGGTGGTATCTGGATTAAATATTAATTATCACAAAAGTGTTGTGTGTAGCGTGGGCTACTAGGAAGATCAATCTTAGGAGTTTGCTAAGATCCTGAACTGTTTGTCTAAGAAGCTGCCTTTTAATTTCTTAGGCTTGCCTTTAGGGTCCAATCCTAGAAGGAAGAACACTTGGTCCTCAGTTGTGGCTAAGTTTCAGAAGGAACTCTCATCATGGAAGAGAAAGTTATTATCTTTTGTTGGAAGATTAACTTTGATTAAATCAGCCCTATCCAATTTGCCAATCTATTTTCTTTCTATCTTCAAAATACCTAAGGGGGTTGTCAAGACTATTTCTCAAATGCAGGCCAATTTTCTGTGGGGTGGGACTGCAATCAATAGGAAAGTGCACCTGGTTAAATGGAAAGAGGTCACCAAAAGTAAGAGTCAAGAAGGGTTGGGATTGAGGGACCTATGAGAGGTTAATGAGTGCCTACTTTTGAAGTGGTAGTGGAGGTATGGTAGGGATGACAAGGCTCTATGGAAATCTGTGGTGTACTCTAGGTATGGCAGAATTGGTGGGGGATGAAGACCCTCAGTAAATCAATTAGGTAGATCTTCAATAGTGTGAAAGGATATCTCCCAGCTTTTTGTGGTCAATCAACAGTTGGGTGACTTTTTTAGTGATCAGGTCAAAATAAAAATTGGTAATGGGAGGAGAATTCAATTTTCGTATGATGTATGGCTGGGTAACAGAGTCTTGAAAGTTGAATTTTCCAGATTATTTAGTTTATCAACAGAGAAGGAGGAGTCTTTACAACAAATTAGTGCAAAGAAGAGTAACTCAAGGGGGGTGACAACTTCAGTTTCGAAGGAATCTATTAGCTTGGGAAGAGAAGGAGGTGCAGAGGCTGTTAGGGATGTTGGATTTATCCCTTCCTCTAAGATTTGGAATTGAGAATTCTTGCTCCTGGTCAACAGAGAGTTCAGGGCAATTCACAATTGCATCTGTGTGGAGGTGGAGGGTTACAGCTACGGGTCTTGGTCTGGTAGTCCCAGCAGTGGTGTGGGTAAGTTTTGCTCCTCAAAAAATGCAGTTTTTTTGTTGGTTGGCTTGGCGTGACAGGATTAAAACCTCTTCATTCCTACAAAGAATTGGGGCTACTGATATGAATGCTAATAATTTGTGTGTTTTCTATCACTCTGAGGTGGAATCTGTTGATCATGTTTTTTTGTTTTGCCCTCTAGTGTGGTAGTGCTGGTCTAACATGGTTGATTGGTGGGATCAAGTATGGGCCATACCAGGATCAGTAGCAGATCTGCTGCACTGGTGGGCTGGAAGTAAGTTCAAGGCTTGGTTACTCCAAGTGTGGCAGATAGTCCCTGCTGTTGTTTTATGGTCTGTCTGGAAGTTGAGGAATGAATGCTTGTTTAAGGGTGCTCATCCTAACATTCAAGAATTGTGTGAGAAAATTAAGGTGCAGATAGCCTTGTGGATTAAATGGCATTTGGTGGTGAATTATTCAGTCCATGATATTGTGTCCAATCTACACCAAATCAGGTTGGCTCTTTGAGGTTCCAGATTTGCAGAGTTTCTTTCAACTCATGTGACATTGGATTGTGGCTTTTTCCTCTTGTTAGCCCGTGTGACTTTGGATTGTGGTTTTTGCCTCTTGTTCGTAACTTACCAACTCTGTGGCTTTTGTTTGCATATACTATGGCTCTCTTGGTGTCCAATTTGTTGGGATCAAGAGTACTCCTGCAATGCTTATTCCTTCTTTTCCCCTTTATTGATGTACCCCTATACTTTGTATGCTTCATTACATCAGTAAAGTTTTTTTGCTGATAAAAATAAAAAAAAATAAAAAAAAAAGATCCATGAAAAACACAATAGAACTGAAATGGATAAACAAAAATGCACAAAATGAACTCTCCCATAGCCAAACACATATACATATATATATATATATATGTTTCGATGTGTGTATGAGTATTGTTGTATATGTTTAGATATAGAGAGAACCTGGACACAATTGTCGGTGAGAGGGTAATTTATAATTGGGCCGAGCTAAAGGCTTCTTTGTGAGTTGGGCCGCACAATGGACTGAGGTAAGATTTGATATAGCCCGGTCTTAGAGCTAGCAAGCTTGACCCAGGCGAGGTTCGGACCGAGCTATGGATTGAGGACCTTGGGCCTTGCGTGATCGACCTCATCCTGGTTAACCCGATGAGGGACTACTGCAGTTAGCTCGGTTTGAACAGCTAGAATCGAGGTGTACATAGACAGGGACCGAGCTAGGCACTGCGTATAGAATCAACGAATTGAGTATGTCAAAGGCAAGTGTTAGCTTGGTCATACTGTTAACCAGCCGTGGTAAAACCATCTCACTTGGTTTAAGTAGTGAGGACGGTGTTGAAGGATAGGCATTATCTTTCAAGAGTGTGATTCCTAGCAGGACTCTACATTGAAGAATAAGAGTCCTACTAGGATTGTGCCAGGTAAAATCTATAAAAGCTCACAACAGAACCTATGTAGAGGTAACACAACTTTGATTCCCGAATACGCAGAGCTTTTGTCTATTTGTCTATTTTACTGACTTAGGCATCGGAGAGGTATCCGGCACAAACCTGCCAGCTAGCTCACGTTTGTGTTTTCAGGAAGTAAAAGCGATGACGTTTGGAGGAGCGCAAACTTGATCAACAGGATTATACGAGAACATTATTTCGTGCTCGTACAATTGGCGCCATCTGTGGGAATACCAGAAAGAACAAAACCTCTTGATCTAGTTTTCCTCTCTAATTGGAAGCGATGGTGCACAATGAGGATTTGCCGTAATGTGCTATTGACGGACAAACCCCAGAGGGGGGTGGGAGGTGCGAAGGTTTACCTTCTATCCCACCCATGGCTGATTTAGAACCCTAGCGACAGAACCCCTAGAGGGATGCAAGGGGAAGACAGGCTAACAGCCTCCGTCGCTTTCAAAGTCCTGAAAGACAGAGGCAAATGATGGACCTTCAAGTTCTGGAGGATCGCGTGAAGGAGCAGGACGAGTTAATAAGGAGGATGGCGGTAGACGTGGAGTTAATGAAGCGCCAGATAAAAGGAAAAGGAGTAGCGATAGGAGAGGGGCGCAAATGCAACACGCCCCCTCGCCACTCGGAGAATCGTGATAGGCGTACCACACCATCCCAAGCACAAAGTAGGAGCCTTAGAACATGCGACACTCAATCAAGGACTTCCAGGACTCGTTACTCCAGGTCTAAGAGAACGAGAACTGAGAGGTCATATACTGAGGAAAGCACCTATCGACCCTCGCACACGCACTAGACATCATCTAGGCACACGGAGTTGCCTAGATCATCTGACTTAGGAACTGTGCTTGAAGAAAGGGCACAATGGAAGGAGGATACCAGGGCACGCGACCCGCGCAGAGTTTCAGCCCTTCAGTGGTTGGCACCTCGGACGCATGGGAGCGTCGAGGTAGGAATGCCAATGTCGCGCCTTGCTTACGAACCAGCAGACAAAGTATTAGCAAGGTTACAAAGCTCGCCATTTGTTTCGGCAATAGAGAACGCGCTGCTACCAAATTTACTACTTATGAGGGGAAAATGGACCCCTACATGCACTTAAGCCACTTTCGCCAGGTTATGGCAGTATACTGACGGAATGAGGCCTTGATGTGTATCCTGTTCCCATCCAGCCTTGGCGACCTAGGTCTAACCTGGTTCGGAAGGCTACCAGAAGGCAACATCACCTCCTGGGCACAATTGGCAGAAGTATTCGTGACTAGATTCAGGATGAACACTAAGACACCAGTGGAGATCGACCAGCTACTCTTCATTGACATGGGCGAAAAAGAGACGTTGAGATCCTATAACAGTCGTTACTGGGAAACCTTCAACTAGATTAGGGATTGCCCTACGAACCTTGCTTTACGCAATACAAACGGGGCCTGCCAGTCGGTAACAAATTGAGGGACTCAATTACTATGACACCACCCCTCATGATAGAGGCCTTAATGGAGAGAGTGCACCAACATATTCTCGTGGAGGAAGATAGCGCCCGTGCAAAGGCAAAATCCGGCACAATAGCAATGCCAGATAAAAAGACTACAGCGAAAGTCAACACGGTAGAGCAGCCTAGCAGGAATGGGCGAGGCAGGCGGGCCAACAGAGAGGACCTGAACAAAAGGAGGCTAAGAGTCCGCACTGCCATTACCATAGTGTTCAAAAAACCAATCCACCGAATTCTCAGTGAGATATGCAATGAACCTTTCGTCCGATGGCCAGCAAAATTGGGAGAAACACAAAAAGACTATGACGAGAGGTCCCGGTGCACCTTCCATGATGAAAAGGGGCACCGCACTGAAAATTGCACACCATTGAGGCAGCATCTGGAAGAGTTAGTGGCAGCTGGGCACCTGGACCAGTACATAGAAAGAGGAACACAGCCAGCCCCCCAGAACCACAACAACCCAAGAAGGATGCCGGTCAACGCTCTACCTCAAGGCGTAATCAATGTAATACATGGGATATGCGAACCTGAGCGGGTATGTGAGCTCAGGGGGATGATTAAAAAGGCTGAGCACTTGAGGGAGGTATTAAGTGCACAACCTGCCATCAAAAAGGGGAGAACAGAGGCCACAAACGTCATATCTTTTTCAGACAAAGACTTAGCAAGAATATATTGCCCTCACAATGATGCACTGGTTGTCACTCTACGCGTCAAGAATTTCGACATCAAACAGATTTTGATCGACCAAGGAAGCTCATGTGAGATAATGTATTACGAAACCTTCAAACAACTGAAACTGGAGGACAAAGACTTGGCACCTGCAACATCCCCCCTAATCAGATTCAACTCAATGCCAGAGTGGCCAGTGGGCAAGATAATCCTCCCAGTCAAGGCAGGAACCATGACGAAATAGGTGAAATTCTGGATATTGAAAGTCCCTTCCACTTACAACATAATCTTGGGGAGGACATGGTTGCACGCCATGCATTCGGTAGCGTCAACCTACCATCAAGTATTGTGGTTCCCCAACAAAACTGGAGTAATTGAAGTGGTCAATGAAGACCAAATTATGTCCAAACAGTGCTTCGTCATGGTAAATGGCAGCCGCGCTGCCAAAGGTATGTACAGATGGTGGAATAGCCTAAGAGCAATGAACTATTTACGGATGTTGGCAAGGCAGCTGAACAGAAGGCTGTGGAAGACTTGGTACAGGTAAGGATAGATGAAAAAGACCTAGAAAAGTTCTTTTTACTCGGCTCGTCTTTGTCCAGCACTGAGAGAATAGAGGTCATGGAATTCTTAACCTCTAATATCGAAGTGTTTGCCTGGACACAATATGACATGCCTAGCATTGATTCAAACTTCATCTGTCACCAACTGAACGTCCATCCAACTGCCAGGCCAGTTATACGGCGCACTCGCAGATCAACACTCCACCATGCCGAGATAGTGGCGGAAGAAGTGGGAAACTTGCTGGAGGCAGGAGCTATCAGAGAAGTGCACTACCCCAGGTGGATCTCCAATACCGTAGTAGTACCAAAGAAGAACGGAAAATGACGTGTCTGCGTGGACTACAAAACAGTCAACAAGGCATGTCCAAAGGACAACTTTCCCCTACCACAGATAGACCAACTGGTAGACCTGACGGCAGGACACAATCGACTTAGCTTCCTTGATGCATACAGAGGTTACTATCAGATCGCTATGTATGAACCAGATCAGGAGGTCACATCTTTTACAACGCCTAGAGGATTATACTGTTACAAGGTCATGACCTTTGGCCTAAAAAATGCAGGGCAACATTCCAATGGATGGTCACCAAAATGTTTGAACCATTGTTAGGTAGAACAATGGAGGCTTATATAGATGACATGGTGGTCAAAAGCAAGAATGAGAACGAGTATCTCAGGGACCTAGATGAAATGTTCTAGATTCTGAAGAAGAACAAGTTGCACCTAAATGCATCCAAGTGTGCATTCGGCGTAGGATCAGGCAAATTCCTAGGCTTTTTGGTGACCAACTGAGGTATAGAAGCAGACCCTTCTCAGATCAAAGCAATCCAGGATCTTGAGAGGCCCAACACAGTCAAGTAGGTGCAGCATCTCACTGGCCTAGCAGCCGCACTCAACCGGTTCATAAGTCGGTCGTCAGACAGATGTTGACCATTCTTCCAAGCATTAAAGGCCAAGTTTGAGTGGGATGAAGAATGCGACCGCGCCCTAGAAAGCCTGAAAGAGTACATGTCTTCTCCACCGTTGCTAGTAACCCCAATACCTGGAGAAGAGCTCTTTTTGTACCTGGCAGTTTCATAGCACGCAGTCAGCGCAGTGTTGGCCAGAGCGGAAGGAATCCAACACCTGTCCATGTTTTATGTTAGCAAGACCTTGCTCAGCGCAGAAACCAGGTACACACCATTGGAAAAACTGGCCTTAGCCTTGATGATGGCCTCGAGGAAGCTGTCACATTATTTCCACACCCACACCATAATCATCCTAACAGCTTTTCCATTAAAAGCCTTGTTTGAGAAGGTAAACTTTTCTGGGCAAATCTTGAAGTGGGCGGTGGAATTGGGACAATTTGATATCAAGTTTCAACCCAGAATCGCAATAAAAGCCCAAGCTTTGGCAGACTTTGTGGCGGAGTTCACACCAGGAAGTCATCATATCTGCCCAGTTGACTTGACTGGCACAATAGAAAAAGGGATAGAAAGTGCCGCAGGAACTGCGCAACCACCAAAACAAGATGCCTAGGCACATCCCAAGGCATACCGGATTGAAGAAAGAGAGGAAGAGGCAAACCACGCTATACCTGGGAAAGACTCATCAACAAGCAAAAACTTGGTACAGTCAGATAATGAAGAGCAAACCCCAACAGTAGGTGTGGACTTGGAAGAAAACATCAGCAACACTCACGACCCCAAGACATCATCTAACCCCTCCATTTGCTGGAAGCTATTCGTTGGAGAGATATGGAAGCTTTTCATGGATGGAGCATCTAATAGGCACGGTGCAGGACTTGGTATAGTCCTCATCTCACCAGATGGCCTAGTAGTGGAACAAGCAGTCAACATTGGCTTCCCAGCATCAAACAATGAGGCTGAGTATGAAGCGCTCTTAACAGGCCTAAAATCAGCACTCTTCATGCAGGCCACCGAGCTAATGGTTTACAGTGACTCCCAGCTGGTAGTAAACCAGATTTCAGGCGACTACGAGGCAAAAGATGAGAGGATGGCAAAGTATCAAGAGTTAGTCAGAAGGGAAATCATGAATTTGAAGTAGTGCGGATAGAGCAGATCGGCCGAGAAGAAAACAGTAGAGCAAACGAACTAGTAGGCTTTGCTTCGATGGCTGATACATCCATCCCACATCCATTATTGATCGACTTCCTACCAAGACCAAGCATTAAAGAACCCGAAGTAATTGAGGTATGTTGTGCCGGACTAGGCCCTTTATGGATGGATCCCATTATAGTATTCTTAAAAGACGGCGTCTTACCTGAAGAGAAGAAAGAAGCCAGCAAGATCAGAGCAAAGTCACAGTGATTTTAGCTCTCCCTATCAATGGCCTTGTACAAAAAATCCTTCACAGGACCTTACTTGAAATGTGCCCATCCTAGCAAGGTCGAGGCATTCTTGTTCAAGATACACGAAGGCGTATGCGGAAGCCACCAAGGGGGAAGATCATTGGCCTACAGAGCAATTTCGCAAGAATATTGGTGGCCTTATATGCAAGCAGATTCAGAGAAGTATGTCAAGAAGTGCGAGAAATGTCAGAAGTTCGCACACCAAATACATCAACCAGCCAGAGAACTTTTACCATTAACTAGCCCATGGCATTTCGCAATATGGGGCTTGGACATAGTAGGACCACTTCCAATGGCACCCGGCAATAGAAAGTTCTTTTTTGCAGCAACAGACTACTTCACAAAGTGGGTGGAAGCAGAAGCACTCGCATCAATAAAGGAGAAAGATGTGAAGAAGTTTGTCTGGCAGAATATCATCACTCAGTTTGGCATACCAAAGGCTCTAATATCTGACAATGACACTCAGTTCGATGGTAAAATTTTTAGAGGCTTTTGTGAGGAGTACAAGATAGAATTCTACAATTCTATACCAGCATACCCCCAAGCAAATGGCCAGGCGGAAACATCAAACAAAGTCATCTTAGATGGATTGAAGAAAAGACTGGAGAAAGCAAAAGGCAAGTGGGCTGAGGAGCTTCCTCATGTTTTATGGGCTTATCGTACCACACCTCGGCGGTCAACTAGAGAAACACCTTTTTCCTTAGCCTATGTCATGGAAGCAGTAATCCCACTAGAAGTCGGCCTCCCCACAATTAGAAGCAAAAACTTTGATCCAAACTTAAACGGAGAAGCCATAGCCTTGGAACTCGACCTTACAGAAGAAAAAAGAGAAAGAGCACTGGTTCACATCGCCTCATACCAGCAAGAATTATCGAGAAAATATAACAAGACAGTACATCCGAGGCAATTCAAGATTGGAGATTGGGTGCTGCGCAAAGTAATGGGAAATACTCTGGTACCCGGAGATGGCAAGTTAGGGCCTACTTGGGAACGACCATACAAAGTGGTTGGATTAGCAGGAAAAGGGGCATATCACTTGGCAGATGGAGATAACGAGGCAATTTCCAGGCCATGGAACACTGCCAATCTCAAACTATTTTATTTTTAGCCTTTCTTTAGAGTATTTGTTATTTTTCTTTTTTCAATAAAATAAGTAGTTTCCTTTTCAGCATAATTCTTTCTTCTATAAAAGTTGTTTTAGTCAGCTAGGGGCAACGAAAGCAGAGTTGGCCGAAATAACCAACACTTCACTCTACGTTGGTAGGAATAACCAACTTTGAGTTCTTTTCAGCCGAGATCAGGATCTAGGCTGAAGTGGTTGGCAGGAAAAACCAACACTTGGCTCTAAGTTAGCAGGAATAACTAACTTTGAGTTCTCTTCAGCCGAGATCAGGATCTAGGCTGAAAAAGTTTGGCAGGAATAACCAAACACTTCACTCTAGGTTGGTAGGAATAACCAACTATGAGTTCTCTTCAGCCAAGATCATGATTTAGGCTGAAGAGGTTGGCTAGTTGGCTCTAAGTTAGCCGGAATAACTAACTTTGAGCTCTCTTCTGCCAAGATCATGATCTAGGCTGAAGAGGTTGGTTGGAAAAACCAACACTTTTTTCTCTTCTGCCGAGATCAAGATCTAGGTTGCAGGAAGTTGGCAGGTATGACCAACATTTAGCTCTCTTCAGCAGAGATAAGGATCTAGGCTGAAGAGTGGTTGGCTGGAATAACCATCTTTGAGTACTCTTTAGCCGAGCTAAGGATCTAGGCTGAAGAGTGATTGGCTGGAATAACCAACTTTAAGTACTCTTCAGCCGAGATAAGGATCTAGGCTGAAGAGTGATTGGCTGGAATAACCAACTTTGAGTACTCTTCAGCTGAGATAAAGATCTAGGCTGAAGAGCGGGTGGCAGGTATGACCGAACAAACTACAAGACAAAGCATAACCGAACAAAAAGACGCAGAAATTGAAGATTTCATTCCAAAAGTGCATTACAAAAGCTGGAGCTATGGCCCGGTTACAAACTTTTTTGTTAACAAGAAAAAGAAAAATCAGGAGAAAAGGTCTTCCAAATCGGCGTCCAAATCAACTCGGGCTTCACCCAAAGGTAGCTCGGTTGCGGCAAGCACAGCTTGGTTGAGCTCGGTTGAAGGTACCGCGTTAGTCACAACTGGCGAAGGTGGGATGGAGACCACTGGAGTGGGAGAAATTGTCACGCCCCACTTTTTATTACTCGATGTCATTACCAAGTTCCTTAGCTTAATTCGATTTCAGAGATAACATGCGGAAATAAACTCAAATGTTCAATAAAAGTAATGAACAACAATTCTCTCATTCGAATGAAAATTTAATACAACATGAGCATTCTAAATAAATTGCCCTTAGGCTTACAACAATAAATCAAATGAAGGGTGTAACCCTTTTTCACATATGGCATTCCGCCAACAACAAGAGGCCCCGTGGCCAACAATTAAGAAGATCCAAATCTTGTAG
Organism: Camellia granthamiana; assembly: GCA_036172215.1. Taxonomy (NCBI): domain Eukaryota; kingdom Viridiplantae; phylum Streptophyta; class Magnoliopsida; order Ericales; family Theaceae; genus Camellia; species Camellia granthamiana. The sequence continues at coordinate 66,984 of JAXFYN010000376.1, read as the reverse complement.
CACATCCTGCTAAACACCTGAAAAAGATTTCAACAACGTGGGATGAACATATAGTCCAGTAGGGATCTCAACATGATCCTCAACAATAACAACAGTACAGATAGCTATGATCATGAACACTCATTATCATACTAGAATAATAATGTGACAGTTTATACAAAATATATATATATATGAACTTTTCTCGAAAACAACCATTTCATTCAACGCTATAAGCGATTCATCTTTCCTTTTTCCTTTCATTAACCCCCGTTCCCAATCTTTCATGACATTAACCGTTTCTTAGGAAATAAATTCACTAAGCTCACTACTCTTTTCCATTTTTCCTCACATACAACAAATGTGCCTTTTCAAAACATAATTCTAAGATGTTCGATTTTCTTCACACTTCCAAATAAAAAAGGCATTTCAGTTCAATCCCAATTCTAACATGATTATACATGCATACCTCTATAACAAAGGAGATAACTCAACTACATGCACAAGATAAATTTATGAGGCACTCGGCCCTCCAAAACTGAAACCAATACTATTCACAATGTTTCCAGATACACTGAAACAATAACATCAAAACTTTGCTCTACTAGCTAGGTGCGTAGTAAGCCAAAATACACTTCTCACAACAACATACCATTTTACCAGGCGCTAGCTGGAAGGGTGTGGTACCTTAGATTATAAGCGCATACAGTTCTCCAGGCGCTAGCTGGAAGGTAACGGTACCTTTGATTATAAGCGCGGCATATAATGCCAACAACGACCATGCAACAAGGCACAACTAATATGTATATTGCAACCACATAAACTATCAGGATGCAAACAATGTGTTAAGATATATGAACACATAGGTGTGTGGAGTACATCCCCTATCTTCTCACACACACTGGAGTACAACCCCTCTCTCCTCCCTAACAAATATACATATAAAATGTATCCCAACATTTCATCACATATGATGTTCAATCAACAATGGTGTAAAACATACACGACAATCCAACTCAAACATGTCATCCTCCACCGATGACCAAGGACAAAACCTCTAGATGCAGGTATATTGTACATCTATAAACATACTCAATTATCATGAGATCACCAACTTATCACTAATACCAACATAGTAGTATAAGATACAACAATCCAACATTTATCCCCCTTTCAAGTACTTTTCCCATTCCACAAAACCAATCCCGCTTCCTTTTATTTTCACAAAGCCAACTTCATCCCTTTGTTTCCACAAAATCAAATCCAAGGCTATAAAGCCAAAACTCGTTTTTAATCTACCACGTTCCCTTCAAGCCATTCCAATTTAATTATATAAATTAAATCATAATCATTATATTAGGGTTTTCCTTTCCTCTTTCTCAATATTGACCTAAAAGGTTCAATTATCAACAACAAACAACAATGATCACATTTAAGACCCAAAATACATAAGTATTTGCCCAATGATTAAAACCCCTCTATTAATTTATTAAATAAAATAAAATTAGGGTTTCCTCTCCTTTCAACAACAACCTGCTAATTAACACTCAAATTAGCCTAAACCATAACTAATGATGATAAACCCAAATCCAATAACCAACCCAAGGCTCAACCTCATGATTTTTGACAAATCCAACATGATATAAAGTTTTCATGCAATACAAAAACTACCACATGTCTATCTATAGATGGAGTATTGAAAAGAAACAAGGAGAATCCCTACCTCAAGAACCAAGCAAGAAACCAAACCTAGAGAAGGATCCTACGCAATCTCGAATTCCAATCGGTTGAAAAAAATGTTCATCTCCTCTTGTTCTTCATCCTTGATACAAGAATCATGGTGGGTTGTTGATCAAAGTAAAGGAATTCAAGGGTTTGGAGCTAGGGTTTCGGACTTAGGAGAAGGGGAAAGAAGAGGGGAAAAGAAAATATCAATAACTGATCAAAAATCTCGTTTTTAAAGCTGCTGTCCCGAAATGCTCGCTCGAGCGTCCAAATGCTCGCTCGAGCGAACCTGTTCCAGCACAGATTCCAAAGCTTCAAATAGGTGTAACTCTCCTATCCGGACTCCGTTTTAGGTCATTCTTGTGTCCAAATTGAAGCCCCGGAAATAAGCTTTCCAATGGTTCTAACCTCATATCCAAATTCAAAGTGTGGAAAAAGAAAAGGGAAAAAGAGTGGCAGCTATTCGTAAAATAACTATCCGAATTAAATTCTTTGGTTCAATCATACATTACCATCATATTACCACCTCAACTAGAATCCCAAAATAAAATAAAGACGCTCCAAATACACTAATAGGATGTCAAAAATGAGTCCACATGCCTCAGAAATACAACTCATCCTGGAGACCCGCTTGAGCGCCAACTCCCCCGCTCGAGCGGAAGGAGAAATTCTGGGTCATTACAGAAATAGACTGGCGACCGAGCTGGGTTTTGATTTCAGGAGCAGGGTCCTCGTCTTCCTCCCCTTCTTGAAGAAATTTTTGCTGAATAGTGTTGGCATACTCCACCATGTAGCTCGGTATGAAATGTGGAGGAGGGTTCTGGAAGAGCTCGGCCTCTTGGCTATGACCAAGCTTCGCCACAGCCGCCTTCCATCCATACTTGAAGAATATATCTTTTGCAGCCTCACATTGTTGGATGTAAGTGGCCTCCCCCTCCTTATAACCGCGGTCCTCCGCATCTTCCACACTCTTCTCCAGTTGAGCAATCTCTGCATCCTTCTTCTTCTCAAGCTTGGCCAGCTCACGCAGGTATTTATTTTTCAACTCGGTCGAAGCCTTTTGCTTCTCTGCTTTAGCCGAGCTGACTAGCCCGGTCAGGCGGGCTATTTCAGTATATAGCTCGGCCATATTCTGCTTGGACTCTTCTAGCTCGGCCGACTTAGCGTTGGCCTCTGCCACGGGTTGCCAAGTGGTCTTACGTAGCTCAGCACATGCTTATGTGCAATGTGGTTTTTCTGCATGGCCTGCAAGAGGGCGGTAAGCAATTGGAAGTAAAACCGAGCAAACAGATGCACAAAATTGGAAAACAAAAAAGTACTCACCAGTACCATCGATTTGGTGGCCGAGCGAATAGCTTTGAGCTCGGTGAGATGGTCATGGCGTTCCATATCAGAGGGCAAGCACACACTCTTAGCCAAGTTGAAGGCGAGCTTGTGGTCTTTGTCTGCCATCACTGAATCTGTGTCTCTTATGGCTCGGTTCCTGTATGATAATTTTGGGGCCCACTCAGAGGAGCTAGCCCGGTCAGAACGCTCAGGTTCTGGGCTTGGTGGTGTGGATTGGGGAAGTATGGTGTCTTCTTCATCAACGAGGCGTGGCTCAGTTGTGGAAGTCCGAGCGTGCTTGCTTGGCCGAGATGATGAAGGCTGGGTGGTTGGAAGGGCTACCACGACCTTTTGTGTTTGGCCGGCTTATGGTACCTCGGCTTGATTTGTTTCAGTGATGAGGGCCCTAACTGCTCTATTCTTGGCCATTTCTTGTTCCCCTGTTAATGGGATCAGATTGATTTGAGGTAGTGTTGGATTTGGTTCTGGAGAGGGTTCTAGAAGGAAATCTGTCACCCTGGTCTTCCTTCTACTACTGTATCTGTATGTCGGCTCAAAATTGAGTAGCTTGGCCCAACCTCGATCGCGATATCTTAGTGCGGCGCGGAGTGCATCAAGATTGGGGTAACTGTACTGCGACTTTAGTTGGTTCAAATCTGCATAAAGAAAAAGGCAACGGTTAGCACGGTGCAAAAGTTATAAACAGAGTAAAGAAAGCACAAAACTAAGCTGAGGTAATTATACCGGCTACTCCTTTATTCCAGTTAATCCAGTCTCCTGGTATTTGGGCTTCCTGATCTTCGAAGTTACCAGAGACCTAGAAAAAGTCGTCGTCATTTACATCTTTATCTGGGGTGTTTTTTATTATTTTCTCTCAGCGGCGTCTTATTCTTAAGTAATATACCCAGCCGTCTTCATTCTGGCCAAGGGAATATTGGTGAAAAAGCTCGGCTAAACCGAGGTTGATGCCAAGCCGGCGATTTAGCTCGGCGATGCCGTTTATTATCCTGTATGAATTGGTGCTAAGTTGGGTTGGGCATATCCTAGTTTGCCTAAGGAATTCATATAAGAGTGGTTGAACTGGGAATCGGAGGCCGGCTTCAACAATGGATAACACGGTAAAGGGTACGAATCCCAGTTTTCCCCATGGAGTTGTGTCTAGCTCGGCTAGTGAAAGGTGGACGTCATCAGGGATGTTATAATCCTTGCGGAATTCCGCAATAGCCCCTGGTGAGTTTACTAGGAATCTATATTTGCCCATGCGGACTTAAATTAGGTATAAATTAGCTCGGTGTTGAGATGATGTTGAGTATCTCGGTAGAGCATTCAAAGGAGTGCCTGGCCAACCTAAGTCAGTCTGCAAAGTGAAAAGGAAAAGTGTTAAGCACAGATCGTTGGATCGTGCTAAGCACAAAGGCAAAATAAGTATAAGCCTAGCTCGACTACATGAAATACTGTCTGTTCTTAGTTCGGTTGGTGCAAAGGACTTTAGCTCGGCTAAAGGAAACTAAAGGTTTGGCATGAAGTTTTAGTTCAGTCATTAGAAGAGTTATCTAATTCAGCTAGGTTCACACCTAAGTACAAAGAAGTTCCTAGTTCGGTTGGAATTCTATTTTGGATCAAAAGCGTTGTTTTTCAGATTGTCCATGAATCCAGTGGTTCTATTACATGGTTTTTAGTGATTAGTTCCCAGAAAAATGGAAGCTAAAATAGTGTGTGTGTTTTGAGAAACATACGAGTATTATGCTACATACTTCAGAAACTATGCAAACAAAAAGGAAATGGAATTGAGATACTTACAGTTTGAAGACGAGAGGATGAAGATCGAGGCCGCACGGAAGAGCTTCGCAGGTACTGTGTTTGGGAAAATAGAGACTTGGAGGGAGAGAGAGAAGATGAATAGAAATGTTTTGATTTGAAAAAATAGGGTTTTTGTATAAAACCTTGATTTGGGCGGGACTGTTCAAAATTCGCGAGGTACGAAGACGGCGTTGACAGCTGTACTCTACCAATAGGGATCAGCCACGTGTTTATGGGAATAACAAGTGATTCAGATGTACAGCGTGACTGAAGAGACGTTTTTGACCGGACAAACTGGTAGCCCGGTGACACTTTAGCTCGGTTGGAAGTCTAAAAGTTTTAGCTCGGCTGGTAACAAGTAATCCCAATCATGCTACGCAGATGGAATTAAGGAGCATTTGAAAAGGTAATTTATAATTGGGCCGAGCTAAAGGCTTCTTTGTGAGTTGGGCCGCACAATGGACCGGGGTAAGATTTGATATAGCCCGGTCTTAGAGCTAGCAAGCTTGACCCAAGCGAAGTTCGGACCGAGCTATGGATTGAGGACCTTGGGCCTTGCGTGATCGACCTCATCCTGGTTAACCCGGTGAGGGACTGCTGCAGTTAGCTCAGTTTGAACAGCTAGAACCGAGGTGTACATGGACAGGGACCGAGCTAGGCACTGCGTATAGAATCACTGAATTGAGTATGTCAAAGGGAAAGTGTTAGCTCGGTCATACTGTTAACCAGCCGTGGTAAAACCATCTCACTTGGTTTAAGTAGTAATGAGGGTGTTGAAGGATAGGCATTATCTTTCAGGAGTGTGATTCCTAGCAGGACTCTGCATTAAGGAATAAGAGTCCTACTAGGATTGTGCCAGGCAAAATCTATAAAAGCTCACAACAGAACCTATGTAGAGGTAACACAACTTTGATTCCCAAATACGCAGAGCTTTTGTCTATTTGTCTATTTTGCGGACTTAGGCATCGGAGAGGTATCCGGCACACACCCGCCGGCTAGCTCACGTTTGTGTTTTCAAGGAATAAAAGCGACGACGTTTGGAGGAGCGCAAACTTGATCAACAGGATTATACGAGAACATTATTTCGTGCTTGTACAATCGGTAATGTGAACGACATCAAGAGATGGAGACAGAGATGGACACGAGGATTGAGGTTCGGGCATGGCGGCAGCAGCAGCAGCAGAAGAAGAAGAAGAAGAAGGAGAAGGAGAAGGATAAGGAGAAGAAGACGAGCTGAGGAGTCTCTGGTCTTGTCAAATCCGAGCAGCGAAGAACAGAGAGATTCGACGTATCAATGATCTAAATGACGAAAACGACATGGATGGCTCTCCCTTCAATTACCTTGTGTTCAGAAAATTGAAGAGTGTGGCAGTGGAGAGAGGCGGAGGAGAGGTCGTGAATCGTCGGAAGCGGTGGCGATGTAGCGTGAGTTGGACGAGAAGGCGGTGTCAGAGGTGCCTTGGTCGTGGCCTTGGAACTCAACGTAGCCGGAGTTGGAGGAGGAGGTGGTGGTGGGCTAGGTGCGATGATGATGCTGTGTTAGGGTTTTGCACAAACAACAACTGGTTGAGATCACAGAGAGGTAGAGGAAAACAGGGAGGTTGCTCTGGAGGAGAGGTTGCTCCGGCGGCGGCAATGGTAGAGAATGACGAGAGAAAAATCATTTAGCATCTTTGGTTTTAATTTTCACGATTTATTTTTTAGAAAATTAAAATTTTATATTTTTTGTATTTTTGTATTTTTATATTCTAAGTAATTTTTAAATTTTAAGATACACCTAACATAAATACATTTAAAAAATATAATATTTGTGGAAAAAAATCTTTAGAAAACTTACTAAATACCAAAAATACAAAAATACAAAAAAAAAAAAAAAAGAGAATTCAATACATTTTTCTCATTCTTGTGTATTTATCGATCTTTTAAAATACTTTTTTTACAAATATTTTACTTTTTAGATGCATCTAAGTAAGGTGTATCTAAAAAAGTAAAAAAAAAAAATTGCTTAAAATTTTAAAAATATTCACTAAAAAAAAAACATGAAAAATGAAAAACTCAATTTCTAAAAAATTAAATTCAAAAAATTGAAATCAAACACACTGATTGTGATTTGAAAACCTAGCGAGAGAGAGTTAGATTTGGGAATAAAGAAACTGACAATGCAATATATATATACATGGCTACTTTGGTCGTTTTACTTAAATTTTTCCTTATGGACAAACCAATTTAGAGCCTAGACTTTTGGGCAAACAAAATTTAAAATTAGATTTTTGACTCAAGCACCCTATATTATATAAGTAAAATGGGTTTTTAGTGAGAAGAGCTAAGAGAGGTCTAAGTGCTCAATCTAAATTTCTTGATTTTTTTAATTTAAAAAAAATAAATAAATCACGCACTAACACTTTCTTTTTTAAATAAAGAATGCATTTTTTATTCCTAAAATCATTATTTCCTTACCATCAAACAAGGGAAGAGTTTTTCAATTAAGAAAAAATAATTAATAAATCACACACTTAAAAAATAAGTTTTTTAATAAAAAAAATTAATAAATCATACACTCAAAAATATTTCATCGTAAAATATTTTCTATTAAAATATTTTAAATTCTTCACCATAAAGTATAAAATAATTTATATAATTAAAATTTTGTAACATGTTTTTTTTTTTTTCCCTTTTATTCCAAAGTATATCAAATTTCATTATTTTCACATATAGTAAATGTTAATAGGGTTTCTTTGAGGTTCAAACTCTCAACTCAATTTTTTTTTAAATTTTTAAATTTTTTTAATAATGAAAATACTAAGTGTCATTATGTGTTGCATTTTAATTAATTCATAATTAAATTCATGGAGTTTTATATTAAACCCTTAAATTATGCTACCATAATTACCATTTTAAATTACTTCATTAATTTATGTTTACCATACCAAATTTATTTTCAAAATTGCTTCCCTAAGATTGCATTAATGCATGATTTTGATACATTCATACACACACATATGGAAAATAATTAATTCTTTAAATTAAAATTTAAACATTATTGATTTTTTTAACATGGCCTAGGCTTCTCTCCAGTCCTCCATCGGATTGGAGAGGTGTTGTTGGACCTTGTGGCTCACTTTTGGGCCCCATTTTAATAATCTGAACCTTTTATATTTTAGGTGTCGTCAAGTATATCGTCTCTGTAAAAAATCAAGTCGATCAGATAATGGTGACCATGTGTTTATATCAGTTTTGTATAAAAAAGATAGATGGTGAGAAAAAAAAATGGTTCATGCAAAATTGATCTAAACATGTGATTTATATTATTTGATTGACTTCATTTTTTGCAAGGAAGATGTAATCGATGAACCCTAAAATATAAACAGTTCAGATTATCAAAACGAGGCCCAAAAATTAGCCTATTGAATGTTTAATCCAATATTAAAACTCCCAAACTAGCTCATATCACGAATCGATAAATTGTGATATAATTTATACATAATGTTTAAATTTATTATTATCAAATATTTTAACTAAGATTAAAGTTAAAATATGACATATAATTTAGGGTGGCTATCTTGGATATTTTTTTAATATATGAATATATGTAACTATTTATTTCATAGTGTTAACATAAATATATAATTTTTTTACTTAAATTCAAAATTTTCTTATTTCATTTTTCTAATTTAAAAATTAGAAAAATACTTATAGATATTTATTTACCAATTTAATAAATAATTAGGTTAAATGATTCATAAGTTGGGAATAGACCAAGACAATTTTTAATGATTACGTGAAAGTCACTTTGGCATAAATATACATGTCAGTGTAACTCTGATAAAAATTAATAAAATTTAATTGATTATAAATCATTTTTACTACATAATTTAGATAAATTTTATATTATTATTTAATTTTAAAACTAATTTTTTATTATTTATTTATATGCGTGCATAGAACTACCAATGACACTTTACCGGTTCTTAACACAAAGTAAAAAATAAAACTAATTAAGATTTTAAAAGGAAAAGTGATTTTTTATTTATTTATTTAGTAGCTCCAAAATACAAAAAATTGTTAAAATTTATAGTTTATTGACATAAAACAAAATTAAAATAAAACTAACTAAGATTTTAAAAAGAAAAGTGATACTATTTTTTTTTTTTTTTTTTTATATTTAGTAGTTTCAGAATACAAAAATTATTGAAATTTATATGCTATTGACACAAAATAAAATTAAGAAATAAAAAGGTGATCCCTTCAATTTTTTTTAGATAAGTAGCTTTAGAATATAAAAATTATTAGTAGTAGACACAAAATAGAGTTAAAATTTGTATAATAAGATATCATAAATGCTTATTTTTTAACTACACAAAATTTAAATTTTCAAAAATTATATTTTCCATTTAACTCCTATTTAAATTTTAACTTACTACACCTCAATTCTTATTTTTAATTTTTTTTTTTACAAATTTTAAAAAATTATAAGTAACATTTCACTCTTATCCAAATTTTAAACTACTACCCTATAAAGTTTTTCTATTATTAGAGTTATATTAGAGTTTTATTAAAGATTTATCTTATTTTATTTTTGAATTTTTAAATTTCAACTTGATTTCTTTTTTTCAATCTTCATTTGATGTGTACTGAATTTCTCTCTACCTCATTTTTCTAGAATTTATTTAATTTTCTCTTTCTATATTCATATAGTTCATCCTCAAATTTAAATTTGATTTTTTTTTTATCTTTATATTATATTTACAAAATTCACTCTTGCTCTTGATTTTTAGTCGAGTTTATTCTTTTTCGAAAATATATCTAATTTTCTCTTTCTATATTCATCTTCAAAATTAAACTTAATTTTTTTTTAATCTTATATTTATAGAATTTCACTCTTACTCTTTATTTTCAATTGAGTTTATTCGATTGAGTGTATTTCAAAAAAAATTAATTAATCCTACATATTTATATAAATATAGTGAAATCAATTAAATCTATTATTTAATACCCATTTAAATTAATATCATAGTATTTAGTTAATTTTTAATATGTTTAGTATTATTTATCACATTTTGTTACTTGCCCGTACGTAGCATGCGTTTTACACTTGTATAGAAAATAAGATTTCTAATGAGAAGACTCTTGTAAAGTAGAAGTACAACATTTCCTGGATTTCCTAAGAATTTGTCTCATACCAAGGGCTAAACAAGGCATTGAATTCATACGCATACCTAAGCAAAGTAAGAAGCAAACTCAACATGAATTTGAACTCATACCAAGTGCAACAACTCTCCATGAGGCTGGAGTGAAGTTTAAGAACGGTTCAAGCAGTACTTATTTGATATAAAATTTAGCGGCAATGCTTTGGAAATCCCTCATATCAAAATAATTGATTGGACTGAATGCTTGTTACGAAACCTTATTGCCTTTGAGCAATGTCATTATGATGTGCGTTACGTGACTGATTATGCCGTGTTTATGGATAGACTCATCAACACTCCCGAGGATGCAAAGTTACTAGTTCAAAACAAAATTATTGAGAGTTGGCTAGGTGATAACAAAGATGTGTCGAATCTCTTTAATAAACTTTGCAAAGAAGTTTGTTTCTATAGTAACAAGTTTTATTTTTCTAAACATAGCGAACAATTAAATGAATATTGCAAAATCCGTAGGAACAAGTGGAAGGCGACCTTGAGGCATGACTATTGGAACACTCCATGGCGGGTCTTATCTGTTGTTGTGGCTTTTGTTCTCCTCGTACTCACTTTCATACAAGCTATATGTTCTTTAGCCACAGTTAATAAGTGATAGATGGTTGGTTATGATTTTGTAATGTACTTAGCATTGTATTTTTTGTACCTTCACTACAAGAAAAAGCACATTCGGCAACCAAATTTCCCAACTAAAAAAAATTTGGTCGCTGAAAGTATAGCTTTCAGCGACCAAAATAGCATTAGTAGCCAAAAGTAAAGCTTTTTGGCGACTAAAAATTTTATTAGCCAAAAGTCTACATTTGGCGACTAAAACTAAGTTTGGTCGCTGATATATGGGTTTTAGTGACTAAAAGATTTTTAGTAGCCCAAAGTAAAGCTTTTTGGCGACTAAAAAAATTTAGTAGCCAAAAGTCTACAATTGGCGACCAAAAATAAGTTTGGTCGCTAATTATATGGGTTTTACCGACTAAAAAAATTTTAGTAGCCAAAAGTAAAGCTTTTTGGTGACTAAAAAACAATTAGTAGCCAAAAGTATAGAATTGGCGACTAAAAAATAAGTTTAGTCGCCAAAAGTGGTCATTTTTAGCGTGGGAGAACAAAAATCCTAAGGCGGGAATTAAATTTTTTGGCGACCAAAATTTTGGTAGCTGAAAGTGCATCTTCAGCGACTAAATCCAACTTTGGTCGGCAAAAGTTAAGTTTTTTAGTGACTAAAAAACAATTAGTAGCCAAAAGTGTAGAATTTGCAACTAAAAAATATGTTTAGTCGCCAAAAGTGGTCTTTTTTTATTTTGCTACTAAATAGTTTTATTTTACATAAATTATGTTTCATTAAAATAATTATGTTTATACATATACTTTTATATTAATATTGATGTATGTACTATATAACTAAAATATATCACATATATAATCATATGGTGCTATAGAGGTGTAGTGGGAAGAGTGTGGTGCATAAGGTTTATGGTGTGGCAGGTTGGCGGTTCAAAAATCCGCAAGAGCAGATCAAATTGTTCTGCAATGATTTTTTTTTTTTTTTTTTTTTTTTTTCACGTTGAAGCTTTTGGCAACTAAGGGTGTCGGTCGGTGATTCCTTGACTATTGGTGACTAAAACATTGGTCGGTAAATGTATAAATTTAAAGAAATATAATTGACTATTGGCGGCCAAAATTTTGGTCGCTAAAGACTTGCTTTTTGCTGACCAAAGGTTTTTTGGTCAGCAAAAGCCTCCAAGACCTTTCTCGAAAAGTTTTGGCGACAAATGTAGCGACTAAAATTTTTGGTCGCAGAATGTCATTAGCGACAAAAAAACAAACAATTGGCGACCAATATTTTAGTCGCTAAAAGTGACTTTTTTTGTAGTGCTTATTTTCTTTAGTTCTCTGCCCTACCACATTTTACTGCTATTTTGTGGATGCTCCGATTTTGGTTTCAAATCTTTGTTTAAATAAATCCTATCTTTGTTTCCATCTAAATTTCACTTCATCCCCTTTATGCATTTGCGGATTACTCCCTTCACATTTAGAAACAACCACATAATCCCCTTGTAATTTGTGGACTGAAATATACCGTTAGACATGTTAACAGTTTAATAAAAAAGACTGAAATACTCCTGTATATAAATAATTTAAGTGTGTAAACTACAGATATTTTTATCATTTGTTTGGGAGGTAAAGTGCACTTTAATCTCGTGTTTTATCCCATGTGCAATTTACTCTCTTAATATTTAAAAATGAATATATAACCCTTTTATGTCTAGCACGTATTTCACAATTGTTGTTAAGTTAGACGGAATATTTAACGGTACATTTCAGTTCACAAACCACAAAGGGTTATGGGGTTATTTTCAAATGTGAGGGGTCATAATCCGCACATGGGCCAAACCACAAGAGTATAAAGTGAAATTTGTCCTACTTTTTATCACCTTTAATTTATAATTGTTTTGTACTTTTTTATTTATAATTTTCTTTAGATTAAACCTTGACTTAATAATTTTTTCAATATAAATCCTGACTTTTCAAGTTGAGAACAATGCTGCTACATAAATTGTGTTATATAGTTTTTACCATAACTTATTATTGCTTACAATCACACCCCAGTTTTAAATACTTTTTCCATCTACACTATTATATCTAGAATGGGGATTCTCTCAAGTTCAACTTGACCGTCGTGTTTGGATCCATGAGACTCACTATAATTCTGTTTCGATAATTCAAATCGTTTATTTTATAAGATTCTATATGTATATTATCATTTAAAAAAAAATTAATTGATCCAATAATTATAAAATTTTCATTTTATCATGTTTGTCTTTATAAAAAGATTATGTATTTTCAAAAATATATATTATATCATCTTCTTTTTTTGGAGACAAATGCGATAAAAATGAAAAAGGGTACAATTATCAAATAGACCTAATTTTTTAACGAATGGTATATACAGAAGGCTCTACAAAATGAATAGTTCAGATCATCGAAATAGGACTCATGGTGGACACCATAGGCCCTAACATGCTAGTTAAATTCAGATTTTTAATTTGAGAGAAGTCCAATATTATATCTAGGTATACAAGTAACAATCTCTTCAAGTTTTTTTCTTCATTACCAATAACAGTTTTTTTTTTTTTTACCAGCAAAATAAAATTTATTGATGAATTATGATACAACAAAAACACATCAATAAAAGAAGATAGAAAAAAGAAAAAAGAAAATATAGGACGATGACAACAACATTGCTTAAGAAATACATACCAACTAGTTGGCACACAGATTAAGCCAAACAAATGTGAAATCCAAAACAAGCCAAACTAGACAACCAACACTAAAAATGAAAACACCTAACAGTAAAGGACAAAGCTTGAACACCTAATCTCTATGATTCAGCTACAATTTATGGAAAGTGAAGTCTTCTTATTTGCAACAACCACAAGGAAGCTCAAATCTCTCTCATTTATGGCTTCCACTCCTAGCTCAAAACTCAATTTTTCATCATTTTAAATTCTTCTTGATTTTTGAAGTCAAGACAGTCACAATTTTGAGCAAAAATTAATCCACAGAATAAAAACCTCTGACCAATCTTTTCTTTTACCACTACCAAAAATTAAGGTTTTAGAAATCAAATTTTAGGGACAAAATATTTTTGTTGCGAAAAGTGTTATTATTATATTTTTAGCAACAAAAATTAGACTTTAGTGATGAATTATTATCTTTTAGGGACCACATTTTTTTTCTCAAAAAAAAAAAAAAAAACCATTTTGAGACCAAATTATTTTGTCCCTAAAAGTGTATTTATTAGTGACATTTTCAAAATTTTGTAGCTAAAAGCCTTATTTTTGACGTTGCGGAACGACCTTTTAGTAACTATCTTTACAACGATATAAATTGGTCCCCAAATGTCTTTTGCAACAAAATTTTCACTATTAGAGATCAAAATATATGTTGTAGTGTACCCAAAGAGCCACACTAAATTTGATTAGTTCAACTGTGACAGTCCATACATTCTCTTCATTATTGAAGAAAATTTCGTTCTCGTAATGGCATCCATACCTCAAATAATTCCAACTTCACATGATTCTAATTAAACCAGATGCACTCAGCCCATAATTTCAATGAAACATTTGACCTTAGAAACAACCGTTGCAAGGCCTTGGATGGGGCAGCCTTTTCACTCACCTAAACTACATACTTTGAACCAGGGCATTCGAAATAATCTTTCCAAAACAGAGGAGATCATCGATTCTTGAATGAAGACAACGTCGATCTTGTGAGAAAGAAGTTTTTCTCTACTTTCCCAAGTCCACGAAAAATTTCATCCCTGTTGTTTGTTTAATTTGCAGAATTTAGATTAGTTGATTAGCTCAATTTTGATGAAATCATTACGAAAGATGTCTTCCCTACCATTAAAATCAATACCAATAATAAGTGACTTGGTGGCTAGGGAAATGTCATCATCGACTGAGGGAGAAAGTGGGTCATGGGTTTGAGAATTTTTAGCGTGCAAGCAAGGCCCATTATTGAAAGGAGCTTGGCCCAAATCAAAGACTGAACTTTATCAAAATGGGTTTCATATTGGGAAATTTGGCCAAAACCCCTTCATTAGGCCCTTCTTTGGCCCATAAATTTTTGGGGGACTTACCAGGCGGTCCCATGGAAATAGATTAATACCGGTCAAGTCCTGCCCTATTTCGGTTTCCAATTTTACCCCTCAATGCCACACCACACGCGTGAAGCAGAGAAGCCATCATGAGCTCTCCCTTGTGCGAGTGACACACATGCTCCTTCTCAAGGGTTTTGATTTGGAAACCATTCTGACGCGATTTGGAAACCACTCTGAGGTGATTTCCGATTTGGAAATCGAAACAAATGAAGAGATTTTCCGCGAATCTCCCACCATTTCCAAAGAAATCACATCTGTTTTCATACCGACTCCGAACAGATCCCCAGCAAATCGTCCACCGTTTCGATCTATATTCTGATTCGGATATCTACTCTCCCTGTTTAGTTCATCTTCAACAAACATGCTAATCAAACGTGAGTCGTACTCATCTTCCCTTCTTCTTTCATAACTATAATTAAGTGATAAAATTCGACTTGAAGCTATTTTCAATATGTATCATACAGTATTAATTTATGAGTGATAGTCAACTTCATAATAATCACATCTTCATGTTCATCTGCTATACAATGATGGATTTGCTTACTTTTGCTAATTCAGTGATAAAATTTGATATATAATGACAGATTTGCTTACTTTGCCCAATTCAGTGGCAAAATTTGCGATAAAAATGATAGATTTGCTTAATTTTCCTAATTGAGGGATAAAATTTGTTTTAATGATGGATTTGCTTCCCTTCTTCTTTCATAACTATAATTGAGTGATAAAATTTGACTTGAAGCTATTTTCAATTTGTACCATACAGTATTAATTTATGAGTGATATTCAACTTCATAATAATCACATCTTCATGTTCATTTGTTATACAACGATGGATTTGCTTAATTTTGCTAATTCAGTGATAAAATTTGCTACGCAATGACAAATTTTCTTACTTTGCCCAAATCAGTGTTAAAATTTGCTATAAAAATGATAGATTTGCTTAATTTTCCTAATTGAGTGATAAAATTTGTATGGATTTGCTTTCTTTATTCTTTCATAACTATAATTGAGTGATAAAATTCGACTTGAAGCTATTTTCAATCTGTACCATACAGTATTAATTTATGAGTGATATTCAACTTCATAATAATAATATCTTTATGTTCATTTGCTATCCAATGATGTATTTGCTTACTTTTGCTAATTCAGTGATAAAATTTGCTATACAATGACAAATTTGCTTAATTTTCCTAATTGAGTGATAAAATTTGCTATACAACGACAGATTTCCTTACTTTGTCTAATTTAGTGATAAAATTTGTTATAACAATGATAGATTTGCTTAATTTGCCTAATCGAGTGATAAAATTTGCTATAATAATCACTACAACAAATTTGGGATTTAAAGACGAAACAAATTTGTCCTAAAATGTATATATTTCGTCACCCAAACTAATTACGATGAAAATTTTTCGTCACCCGTTTTGTTGCCAAAGCCTCGTCGCTAAAGGGTCTCAGAGACGAAAAAACAATTTCGTCATTGAAAATGACAAATTTGTGACGAATTTTTTTGTCTCCAATATGCTCTGTTAGCGACAAAATATTTTGTCATTAAAAGAAGAAATTAGAGACAAAAGTTTTTGTCATAAATATAAGAAATAGAGACGAAATAATTTTGTCACGTTTAATATAAACGAAGACGAAATTTTTTTGTCAAAGAAGCTACCAATAAAGACAAAACAAATTCATCATTAAAAAATGATAAATTTGTGACGAATTTTTTTATCTCCAAAACACTCTGTTGGGAACATACTTGTAAGTAATTAGCGACAAAATATTGTCATTAAAGAAAGAAATTAGAGACAAAAGTATTTTGTCATAAATATAAGAAATAGAAACGAAATAATTTTGTCACGTTTAATATAAACGAAGACGAAAATTTTTTTATCAAAGAAGCTACCAATAGAGACAAAATCAAATTCATCATTAAAAATAATAAATTTATGACGAATTTTTTTGTCTCTAATACACTGTTGGAAACATACTTGTAAGTAATTAGCGACAAAATATTTTGTCATTAAAGGAATAAATTAGAGACAAATATTTTCTCATAAATATAAGAAATAGAGACGAAATAATTTTGTCACGTTTAATATAAACAAAGACGAAAATTTTTTGTCAAAAAAGCTACCAATAGAGATAAAAACAAATTCATCATTAAAAATGATGAAACAATGTCAAAAAAAAATTCGTCACACATTGAGGGTATACTTATGATTAACATTTGACATTTGACACAATACATAATTCATTAACATTCGACACAATACAACTATTCTAAGTTTTCATTCACAAGTCACATCCATCTAGCATAACAATTTGAAACAATACATAATTCAGATTTACAGCATCAGGAAAATTGCTTAATCCACTAAGTTGCCTTGATAGCCAATCAAAAAGATCCTTTCGCCCTTCCGTGCCAAGCTTCGCATCCATCAAAGCAGTAGTGATGTAAGGCACCTAATAAAGAAACAGAATTGGAAAATTTATCAGAGAAGCATGATAAATAAATAAAATTAATTAAAAAATAAACGAAATAGAGAAATTGGAACCCAACCATTTTGTTGAGATGAATAGCAGCAAGCCAAGCATCTAAAGTAGTCAGAGTGCTTTCTCTCATATGTTTTTTACTGTCACCAAGGCATTTCAAAACATCTGACAGTATACCCTGCAAGAAACAACTTCCCAATATTAAAGTCAAATTTAAAGGACAATAGAATACGAAGTTAGAAGAAAATTTAGGTTTAGAGCAAACAACCTTGCTAGACTTCTCAACTGCAAGTCCCATTTATTTCACACTGGATTTATTTCACACTCAGCTTCAAGTGCACTTAGAAGAGCAAGTTTGACATCTGAAAGAAATCCCTTGATGTCTGCAACAACAGGTGCATCTTAGAATTCTTATCCTTAACTCAACATATCCCTAGTTTTCACAAACCAAATTACAAGTTACCTGGACCAACATATATGTAAAGCACCAATTAGTTTAATAGTGGCATTTCTAGTGGCAGCAACACTGGATTGCAAACCTGTATCTTTGCAAAAATCAATTAAATCCTATAAACATGTACATCATATTGAGACAACTACCTGGCATAATAAAACTGCAACTTAATCAAAAAAGTTATCCAGCCAAATTCCTTAGAGACAACTAGCTGAGCAATCAAGCCCCTAGACACCAATACTACTCCTGGATGTTTAACAACCTAATTACTCACCATGTAGGCAAAGAACAACACATTTTTTTGGAAGGGGTCAGTCAAGCGCAACACATCTAACAATTAACTGAATCAACCCCAGATTATACTCGTATATTAAACAACATTAAGTAAAGAGCATGAGCACATTCAGTTGTATACCTCAGACTGATCATGATCATAGCGCACCAAGAACCTACAACGGCAACCTCTTACATCATGTCTCCGTCTCTGTGCATCAAGAACAAACATTCAAGGAAAAAGACTACTGTTGTTTAAGGGTAGGTATCAGATTTTGCCCATCAACAGTACACCGTTTGAGGACAATTCAGTAACAAACACAGTATACCATATCCTAAATTCCTAAACAAAGACAGACCCCCACACAACACTTTCTCTTCTTTTTATTATTATTTTTTATTTTATTATAAAAATAAGTAGATCCACAACATTACAAGAAGCTACTAGAAATTTCTTCCTCCATTAAAGCTGGTAACATATATTAGCATAGAACATAGAATGAGTGTAAACTTATAAAAATTGCTGCCACCACTGCAGGATTCTATCATCGCAATACCAAATAGTACATAATGTTTAATGCTGAATCATTTGGCAAGCTCATCAAAATAATATCAACCAAATCCTCCTCGGTAAATGTTGTTCAAAGATTTAAATATTGCTAGCATAGTACCTAAATCATGTCTATTACTCACTTCCACAACATTTATCACTTTAACCTATAGATTATAATGCATCTCAACTTAGCACAGAACACCTATTGCCTTGATCACATGCATCAAATACAAGACATTAAATAATTTTTGCTTCTTTTAGTTGTTTGATCTCCAAATTTAATGTGTCTGAATCTCTATGCACCCAGAATTAATGGAAGTTGAAATGGGATTACCAATAGCAATTTTCATCAAGAACATGCATTTTAGAGGCATCTAAAAAATTAAAACCATGGCTCAAAATTCGGAACTTGATACAACCAGTGCATAAGAAAGAAAGAAGAAAAAAAATCTGACAATCATTAAATCCATCAAAGAACTTAACTTTAAAAACTCAAACACAGTATACCATATCCTAATTTACCCTATTTTTCTAACCAAAAGGAGCAATGAAAGAAATGTCTTACATTATGGTGAGTAAAGAAAGATTCCCAATATCAGATGGTATGCCTCCTTGGAGATAATTAGCCCTCAAGTACCTATACACAATAATGTAATGAATGTGATTATTTTCATACATGTATACAATTAATGCAAAAAGGGGCAAACATGGAATATACACAATCAATCAGGGGAGAGAGAGAGAGAGAGACAAATTGATTTTCACTTACAGGGCTCTGAGTTCAGTGCGATTGGTAACTTCATTAGGAATAACACCATGTGCGACAGTGGTGGACGGTAGGAGGGTGCTCGTGTGCGACAGTGGTGGACGGTAGGACGGATGAACTTCTCGAAAAGGGACAGAACAAAGAAAAGGAAGAAGAATCGAAGAAGAAGACGAGTAAGAATCGAAGATGAACTTACCGGAATGTGATCTTTGAAGGAGAGAATCGATTAGCCCCTTCGATTAAACCTCTTCAATAGCTTCGCAGGAAGGAGTTCTTCAGCTCTTGGGAGTCTGTCTGTGTTTAAAGAAAAAGAGAGAGACAATCGAGTAGAGTAGAACCCTAATTTTAATTTGTTTCATGTTGAGAGATAGGGCTGAGAAAGAGGGAGAGAGGAGGGATGATGAGAGAGTGAAATTGGTATTCATTTCCCCCTCCAGGTTTCAAATTTCCCCCCAAATTTTGGTGTTTCTTATTTATTTCTACAAATTTAGTTGAAATTGTAAGCTTGTAGAAATTCTTGTTGTGTAATTTATGAAATTGTTTATAATTTTTTTTTTCCAAATATTTGATATAATTTTTTATTATTTGTGGCAAAAATAAATTAAATAAGATTAAAAATTAATTAAAAAAATTTAAATATATTTTTAACTTAAATTTTCAAGTACCCATTTGGAAAAAGAAGATGTCATCATTGTATTTTTTGTATTTTCTGTTTTTTTTTTTTTTTTTTTGGAGTCTTTGTATTTTCTGGGTTTATTTGTTTTTTTTTTTTTTTTGGAGTCTCTGTAATCGGGGATGTCCTCCCCTGACTGTAATAAAAATTTTCAGTTTTGTATATAAATGGCGTGACTGGCACATTACTCTGATATGAATACACACCGATATAAACTGACTGGTATGAATACCTTGACTGGTATGAAGACACACTTGTCCTTCATAATTTTAAGATAAATGTGATCCGATTATGTGACTACCGTTATGCACTTAACCTAATTTTTGAATGAATAATTAACTCATGACTCAATCTAAGCCACTATCACCTTCCTTCTAATCTTTTAACATTATAATTGCCCTGTCAAAAACATCCAGTTGAATCACGTGAGAATGGTGCTCCAATTGATCATTTTGCTATTTCTGGGCTAATTGTTGGTTATTAATTAGTTTAGTTAATTCATTTAGTTAATTACAATTTTATAATTAATTAATTAGTTTAGTTAATTAGTTAATTTAATTAGTGGTAATTAAATAATTAGTTAATTAGAATTGTATAAAGTAATTAATTAGTGTACTTATAAATTAATTAATTAGTGTAATTAGTTAATTAGTTAATTCAAATTTTATAAATTAATTAGTGTATGGGAGAAGTTAATTAGTTAAGTCAATATTCAGTTTAGAACTCAAGATTTAATCATTCTCAAATTGAGTCGGACGAAATTGTTTTCGAGCTCAAAGTATTATGCTAGTTATGCCATAGTTGTGTAAAACAAAAAGGGCAAAGCAAAACTAATTTTATTGAAGTCAGGGGATGACATCCCCGATTACAGAGGCAACAACAGCAGCAAAAAAAAAAAAAAAAAAGGATCTTGTTTTGGATAACAGCCACATGTCGACTTCACTTACTCGACTCTCCCGCCGAGCCCTTCCTTTTTTTGTCGCTTCGGGAGACTTTTGAAGGCTCTGCCTCAGTACGTGCAGGACAGCCGGGGGATTTGACTCCCTGCTGGTTGACTTTTGAAGGCTCTGCCTCAGTATGTGCAGGACCGACGAGGGATATGACTCCCTGCTGGTTGTCAAAGGTGAAGTACGGAGGTGCTCCGAGTCGGGTCATGACGGTGGTCTTTCGCTTCAACTCTTTGTTCTCTGCCTTTAGGGCGCAAATTTCTGCTCGCGCATCTCTGTACATGCTCTGGAGCAGAGAAAGTTGGGAGTTTAGCTTTTGTACTTCAATGGTTCTATTCTGTAACCGGTGAGATAATTTGGTAACCGCAGTCACGGTTTCCATGCAAGAACTTAGTGTGAAGTGGTTGGCCTCAATGTCAGATTGAGCAGCCATGATTTGCTCAACTGATATCATAGGAAAGCTAGGGGGAATGGGAACAGGGGCACTCGGTCCAGGAAGGTTAGGAAGAATGGGAACAGGGGCACTCGATCCAGGAAGGTTAGGAGGGATAGGAGCAGGGACACTTGGTCCAGAGGAGCTCGGATCATGGAGGTCCGGAAAGAGAGTGAGGGGACGAGATGAGGCCATGTTCAGTCTCTCGATGAGGATGAGGAAACAAAAGAGAGTGATGAAGAGGGAGATGGAAGAGAGTGATGAGGAAGGAAGAGAAATGAACGAATAAGTAGAAAATTGAAGATGCTGATTCAGAATAATACTGAAGAGAAGAAGACAAGATGGAGAGAGAGTCGAGGCGAGGGGTAATCGATGAAACCTACTTTTGTCGGCCAATCGGCGCAAAAGCAAACAGCGTGTCAGACGCAGTTTTCGACGGAAGAGAGAGGAGCGGGAAAGTTGTATACATATATGTATATATATTGTTTTGATGTATATGTGTCTCATACATATATATATTTGTTTGAATATCTGATCACAAGAGTAGCTTGGCTCAGTGGTTTAGCCTAGTGGTTTGGGGCTGTGGCTTGAGCTTGAAGTCAAGAGTTCGAAACCCCACATCTCAGTATTTTTTGACGATGGGGGACTCAATTAATAAATTTGGTGTGCATAGGCTTTAATTAAAACATTCAATAGTAGAGTTCACATTAGCCTATAGGACTCAATTAATATATCGTTTTTATTTTAATAATTTTTTTTTTATTTGGTAGAAATAGGGGTAATATTTTAATGAAAAATATTTTTCGTTAAAATAAAATTAATTTTTTATGGTCAATGAGAAATATATTTTTGTGGCCCATTTTTTTTTTATTACTAAAAATCAAGAACTATTTTTTTGTGGTAGAGGAGAGAGAGCGACAGTAGTAATGAAGGTGGTGGATAAGAGGTGATGGGTGGTGGTGGTGGTGGTGGTGGTGGTGGTGGCGAAGGAGATTAGTGATGAAGTTGTGGTAGTGGTAGAGGTGATAGAGTGGCGGTGGTAGATGGTGGTAGTAATGGTGTCTTTTCGGGTCACGACTTTAGTATTTGTGTGTGTGTGAAAGTAAGTGATTAAGGTAAGAGCCTCTCTTAGTTTCTGACAACATTTTAATAAAGAGAAATAATTAGTGAGAAAATATTTTCGTCTCAAACTCATATGTTCATTGCCTAATCAACAAAAAAACAAAAACAATGTTGTGTGGGGATGGAGAATTTATTGGTGATGAAATATTTTCGTCTCCTTCAACTTAACCTTGTGAGACGAAAATATATTCGTCGCACAATCAATTAAAATGCAACACAACACATGAAAAATTTATTAGTAACGAAATATTTTCGTCTCCCAAAACATATCCTTCCGAGACAAAAATATATTTGTCGCCTAATTAACAGAAAGATAAAATGAGCATGAAGGGTTTATTGGTGATGAAATATTTTCGTCTTCCATAACTTATCATTCCCAGACAAAAAATATATTTGTCACCAAATAAATAAAAAAATGAAACGACATCGTCTAATAAGTTTGGAATTTATTGGTGACGAATTCCTTTTGTCGCAAAAAACTTTAAATTTTGTGACAAAAATGTTCGTCTCCAATGAGCTAAAATAATTGGCGCCAACAAGAAAAAAAATTGGTGCCTCTTTTTTTCTGACAAATTTATTTTTTCGTCTCCTATAGTTTTGAAAACAATTAAAAGAAACAACAAAAGTAATATTTTGGTCATGTTTGGGTTACATTCTAAAATGAAAATAAATTTATCAACAATTTTAAAAATTAATTATTGAAAACTCCATACTAAACAAGGTAATGTTTTCTATTAATTTTGAAAATTACAAATTTTTTTTTATTTGTTTCTCTATATTTTTTCTCACAAAAAAAAAAATAGCTACATTAATTATCTTTTTTTTTTTTTTTTGGATAGAGGTTTTGACCTTCGATTTTTCTGAAATGGGTGTTCTAGACGAAAAGGATAGAGTTGGTTCAGACAATGAGAAAAAGTGCTTGCGTGCAAGAGGGGCCTTCACTGTGAGAAAGAATAGTGGGTTTGCATAGGGTGCCTTCTTGGATAACAGCTTCAATGTTGGCATGCACAAAGGGCTTAAGTGTGAGACAGAAGAGATAGGCTTTAGCGCGAAATAGAAGAAATGGTTTACAGAGTATCTTCTTGAGTCACGACTTCAATACTTGTGAGAGAGGAGTAGACTCAAGTGCGAGAGAGAAATGAGGGTTTGTAGAAAGTGTTTTCTTGGGTCACGACTTCAAGGTCTGTGTACATGAAAATGAGTGATAAGCATCAGAGTGTATCTCTTGGGGTCACAGTTCCAATGCTTTGAAACACAAAACCACGGCATTTTAATATAGAGAAATGATTAGTGATAAAATATTTTTGTATCCTTCAATACCAGAACAAAGAATTTATTATTGGTGATGAAATATTTTTGTCTTCCACAACTTAACCTTATGAGACGAAAAATATATTCGTCACGCAATCAATTAGAATTTATTAGTGACGAAATATTTTCGTCTCCCACAACTTATTCTTCTGAAACAAAAATATATTTGTCGCCTATTTAATAGAAAGATGAAATGACATTGTCTGCATGATGGAGTGTTTATTGGTGACGAAATATTTTCGTCTTCCATAACTTATCCTTCGCAGACAAAAATATATTTGTCGTCTAATAAATGGAAATATGCAACGACATCGTTTAATAGGTATGGAATTTATTGGCGACGAATTACGTTCGTCACAAAAAAAAAAAATATTTTGTGACAAAAAATGTTTGTCTCCAATGAGCTAAAATAATTCGCGCCAATGCAAATGAAATTGGCGCCTCATTTTTGCACACGAAATTTTGTTTTCGTCTCCTATACTTTTGAGAAAAATTAAAACAAACGACAAAATTAATATTTCGTCATCTTTGGGTTAAATTTTAAGACAAAAAAAATTTCGTCACCAAATTTTGTCACAATAGCCTAGATTTCTTGTATTTTTTTATTGATTTTAAGCATTTGGTGACGAAATTTGGTTTTCCTCTCTAAAAATAATACATTTGGAGATGAAATTATTTCCTCTCTAAAATTTTTTACAATGGTGACGACAAATTTCGTCTCCAAAATGGCGCCAAATCTTCCACCAAATTTTCCAAGAGCGGGAAATTGTTTTGTGACGAAAAATAAAATTTAAAGACGAATAAAATTTTCGTCACCTATTGTTTTATTTGATTTTAAGCATTTGGTGACGAAATTTGATTTTCCTCTCTAAAAATAATACATTTGGAGACGAAATTATTTCCTCTCTAAAATTTTTTACAATGGTGACGACAAATTTCGTCTCCAAAATGGCGCCAAATCTTCCACCAAATTTTCCAAGGGCGGGAAATTGTTTTGTGACGAAAAATAAAATTTAGAGATGAATAAAATTTTCGTCACCTATTGTTTTATTTGATTTTAAGCATTTGGTGACAAAATTTGGTTTTCCTCTCTGAAAATAATACATTTGGAGACGAAATTATTTCCTCTCTAAAATTTTTTACAATTGTGACGACAAATTTCGTCTCCAAAATGGCGCCAAATCTTCCACCAAATTTTCCAAGGGCGGGAAATTGTTTTGTGACGAAAAATAAAATTTAGAGACGAATAAAATTTTCGTCACCTATTGTTTTATTTGATTTTAAGCATTTCGTGACAAAATTTGGTTTTCGTCTCTGAAAATAATATAATTGGAGGCGAAATCTTATTTTCATCACTAAAACATGCATATTTGGAGACTAAATATTTTTTCGTCACGCGTTTTCGTCACCATAGACCTTTTTTGTTGTAGTGAATGGATTTGCTTACTTTGCTTAATCGAGTGATAAAATTTACTTACTTTACCTCATTAAGTGATAAATTATTAGTTGTTTTCATCTTCATCATGATACTTCATGTTCTTTTGCAATTTGGAATCTAAACTTTGCTATACAATTATATATTTGCTTAATTTGCATAATAGAGTGATAAATTCCTCTTAGTTTGCCTAATTAAGTGATAAATTCTTCTTAATTTTCAATGTTCATACTCAATGTTTTTGTACAGATGTTCCCAGTCATCGTAAAAGATTACGTTGTTGAGAAACAAGTTTCTCAAAGAAGAAAAAGATTGACAAAGTTGAGTTTGTTACAAAGCCAACAACACATGAAAGTGAAAATCAACTAGAAGTTAAACCTGAATCTAACATTGACAATGGGGAGCCCAAACAGCAGTAACTGAAACAAGCTATAGAGCTCCACAAAGCAAGAGGAAAGAAAAGGTTGATGGAAGAAAAACTAGGACTGAACAGATACATGATAATGAAGCAAAGTATGTCTATCGTTCTAACATTCAATCTCTTATCAAATTTTTCAAGACAACAAAACTCAGAGAGGAGCATTTGGCAATATTGAAAAAGACTCATTTTTCACTTCTAGTTGATAAATTGAGTGAAAACAAGGTTAAAAGAAGAGATTCAATTAAATATGATGATGTGGTTGCAAAAATTTTGCAAACTTACCAAATGGATGGAACCACATTTGAAATTGGTGGGAAGAAGCTGAAGTTGAAAAGAAATGACTTCAAGTTAATTTTTGGGATTGCATGTGGACAGAAGAAGATGAATCTTGCATACGGAAGAAAAAATGAGATAGCTATGGTGCAAAGAAGGAAAATAACAGAGAGCAGAATGGCAAGTGCTTCAATCCAAAAGTTGATAGCGAAACTTTTGAGAAGCAACAACAATGAAGATATAGAAGATGTTGTCAGGCTTGTGTGCCTCTTGGTTTGTTTGTTTTTGTTATATTCGGGTACTGGGACTACAATTGGTTGGGGGTTCATGAAATACCTCGAGAATATTGACAAAATGAAGTCTTATGATTGGTGTGGCGCAGCAAAACAATATCTTACAAGATCAATAGCAAGCAACATCAACCAAATTGATAAAGTGTGCGGATGTGTGATGGTCTTATTGGTAAGTAAATATCTCACTTACAACTTGTAAACAATAATATTCACATTTACTAAATACTTATTTATAACACTTTTTTGTCCTCAACAGTATTGGATATGCGAGCATACAAAGATCATCAAACCAAATGACAAGAACGCAATCCCAAGATTTGCAAAATGGAACATTACACATCTGGGACAACAATTGGCAAAGTCATCCTTGCATGATCTGAAACATATTGAGGTATCCATTGATAACCTTTGTTTTGTTTAAACAAATATTAGATTTTGTTATGCAGTGATAAATTTTAGCTCAACTGATAAATTCTTCTTAATCTTTATGGTGTCACATTTCTGGTAAAAAATTATTTTGGCATTTCATCTATGCTAGGAAACTATTCAAGAAACAAGTTTTATCAGTGTATAACCTTTATTTCTTTAATTGAGTGATGAATTTTGCTATGCAGCGATAAATTTTGATATGGAGTGATAACTTTTTGCTCACAGTTATAAATTTGCTTAGTTAGCTTCATTGAGTGATAAATTTTGCTTAATGTTGCTAATTCACTGATAAAACTTGTTATCATGAACCAAATCACTAGTCTTATTATAAATTTGAATCACCGAATGATAAATTATTACTTAACTTTGTGTCATATCATTTTTTTTTAATAATTTTCATTCATGTAAGAGAGCAATTTGAAAGACACAATTGAAGAACAAAAAATATACAAACAATTGCAACCACAAACAGAAGATGAGCATGAAGATGAAGAATGTAACTTTGAGGAACAAGAGCAGACTGAATTATCTGAAAAGGAAGAAGAAACAATGATCAAAAAGATATACCAACACTTGCTACAGCAGACTGAAGAGGAGGATAAAGATGAAGAAGCTAACTTTGAGGAACAAGAGCAAACTGAAAAATCTCAAAAGGAAGAACAAATTATCAAAAAGATATTCAGTCTCAGTCCAGGAAGAAATTCACCGAATCCCAAGCATCAAACAGGTGCTCAAAAAAAGAGGAAATCAACAACATTGCAATCAAAAAAGAATGCAAGAAGGAAAGCCAACATTCAGCATGAAATTGAAGAAGGTCCGGTTCATGTGCAAAGAAATGAGCATTCTTTTGAGAAGCTAGAAAATGATGAAGAAGAAACAATGATCAAACAGAAAGTTGGTCCAACAACTTCACCGGGATTCAAGCATCAAACACCAGCTGAAAAGAGGAAAGCAAAAAAGGAAAATTGCCTATGAAACAAATCTCTACCATATCAAAATTAATGAACATACCTTTGAGAAACTAGAAGAAAATGTGTTGATAATCCAAAGGCTAGAAATAGAGAAGGCAAGAATCCAAGCAGAAAATGATGAGCTTAAGGACCAACTCATGAAGCTCAATAAACAAATGGAAGAACAGAGCAAGAAAGCAAAGACACAAATGGAAGTGAAAGATGTGGAAATGGTGTTACTTAATGAGAGAATTGCAATGTTGGTTGAATCAAATGTCTACCTTAACAGTCAAGAAGAACAAATCGCAGTTGAAGTTGAAGCCACCACTCACAAAAAAATGCCTCTTGTGAGCTCAATGATAAAAAGGGTGAAAAATAGAGAAACAAGAAAAGAGCACAAAGATCCAGATTTTTGGTACATAACAAAAAAACAACCAAAGCAGAACAAGACAGTTGATGAAGTAGAACCAATGGTTGAAGAAAGTGCAAAGACCACAAAAGAATAGGAGACACAACATTAACATCCAACAAAAGAAATTGACACTTCCTATCCAGTGTTTCACAAATTGCCAAAGAAATTAAGGATAAAACTCACTAGTCTTTGGGCAACAAAAACCAACAGGTAAGAACATGATTTGGTCCTAAAATATCCAAATTTGGAATCTAAATTTTAGTATATAGTCATGCATTTATCAATGTATAACCTTTGTTTACTTCATTCATTGATAAATTTTGATATACAGTGATAAAAGTTGCTACATAGTGATAAATTTTACTTAATTTGTTTGGTTGAATGATATATTTTGCTAATTTTCATGGTGTCTCAACTATGGTATGAAATTATTTAGGCATTTGTGTTTATGTTGTGTACTTCAGTTCATTGTTGGGATTTGATACATCAAGTAAAATTTGATGCTCAATTTGTTCCTCTAACCTTTCTTTCATTAATTGAGCAATAATTTTTGGTATGCAGTGATAAATTTTGTTTTCACATTTGCAGTTATCCAATCTTTCAAGGAAAGGAAGTAGGCAGTTATTTGTACTTGGATGCTATTGACAAAATAGTCAAATGTGAAGAACTTTCTGGAAATGTAAAATCAAATCCCTATTTGTGCATATATCAATTGTAATACCAAATAATAATTCTCTCATTAACCTTCTTTGCTTTTGTTTTTAAAATAGGCAATAAATGCCTACAAGGAAATCTTAATGAGAGAAAAGCGACCAAAACCAAAGTTTAGCTTGAGCTCGCAAGCAGGAACAACATATATATTTACTACATCATGCCATGTAAGAAAAAAAATATATCTATATATTTCATTACGATATCATCCATTCCCCTTGTCTATAGCATGTACATAAGTTCCCATTCATCCAGTGTTATAGTAACCATTAATGAATTACATTTTAATCAAAAACTAATATATTTGCAAAACACAGTATTTGTTCACCACAAAAGATGAGGCAGGAACAAATCAATTGTTGAACAAAATGATGTTAGAAGCTGTCAAGCAAAGATATCTTCTTTTCCCAATTTTCAATAAAAGGCATTGGACGTTGTTGGTACTCGATACTGAAAATGGCTCATGGAAGAGTTGGGTATACCTCTTTGTTGGAGTGTGGGACCCAATGGTTTATTAAAGGAGTTTTAATTTGGTTTGATTTAGGTATAATGTATTTTATATATTATATCTAATTTTGTGGAGACCCAATTCAGTTTGGAAACAACTAAGGTTTTGATAAAAAAAAAAAAGAAACCCTAGATTCACAATACATATTTTTGGTATTGTTTTTCCAAGAAAAAAGTACTGTAGCGGCTGCACTATTTTTTTTTTTGGTTTTTCAAAAGGGGAGCAACCATTGGTTCTCATTGATAGTTGGTGAGATTAGTGCTTCCAGACTGATTCAGTGGGTTTACTTGGGGGATAACAGCGGCTATTTGATCTGGGTTGATTGTGCTTTGTTCGTGGCTGTTGTTGTCTCTTGATTCGGTTGATTTGGGTCTATAATTTTTTGGGTCTTCTTCAACTCTGGCTCTGAAGATTTTGATTCATCTATTTGGTGAGGTCTTTCCTCTTGTTTATTTGTGATTATTTGGAATTCACCTAAGGGTGGTTTTGTGAGACCATTCGTGTCTCGTTTGTAATTGTTTAGAAACTTTTTGGTTGATAGTGGAATCGGATTTCGATCCCATGGACGTACCTCACATTGAGGGAACCACGTAAAATTCTTGTGTTGCTTTTGATTTAATTTTTCCGCATTAGTTTTTATTCCCATTGATTGATTTACTTGTGGGGAATCATATATTTTCCCTAACAACTGGTATCAGAGCTTACGGTTTATTGGGGTTTATTTATTTGTGTAAATCAATGGAGGGGAATGTGGGTCACATGTCTAGCTTCAATGGAAGTAATTGGGTAACTTGGAAAACTAAAATGGAGGACCTATTATTTTGTAAAGATTTGTATGGACCTATTGAGGGTGATAGTGGCAAACCCAAAGGTATGAAAGATGATGAATGGAATAGGCTTAATCGAAAAGCCGTTAGTGTTATCCGTCAATGGATTGATGCCAGTGTGTTTCATCATGTTGCTACTGAAACTTTAGCACATGATTTATGAAAAAAATTAGAAGGCCTTTATGATAGGAAATCAGCCACAAATAAAGCTTTTATGTTTCGTAAGTTGGTTAATTTAAAATATAAAGAGGGCAACCCTATTCCGGAACATCTGAATGAAATAAAGAGTATTGTTAACCAACTTCCTTCTATGAAAATTGTTTTTGATGATGAGTTGCAGGCTTTGATGCTACTTAGTTCTTTGCTCGAAAGTTGGGAGACTTTGGTTGTGACAGTTAGTAATTTGGCACCCGATGGAGTTGTCACAATGGACCAAGTCACTAGTAGCTTGTTGAATGAAGAAACTAGAAGAAAATCAGCGGGTTCCTCTCATTCGGAAGCATTCGTTGTGAGAGGCCGAAGCAAAATAAGGGGGAGGAGTAAGACTCCTCATGGTCGTGATCAAAGCCGCGACAAATCAAGAGATGGTTCTTTTTCAAAGAAAGACATTGAGTGCTATTATTGCCATGAGAAAGGGCACATAAAGCAAGAATGTCGAAAGCTCAAGAACAAGGAGAAAATACGTGACAAAAGTGTGGATAAGAAGCAAGAAGACACAACAGCAGTTACTACCGATGATCTCATGGTTGTTTGTGAAGATGATTGTATCAATTTTGTGGGCCAAGAGAGCAATTGGGTGATTGATTCTGGTACTTCCTTTCATGTGACTTCTCGAGTTGATTTCTTCACTACCTACACCAAAGGAGATTATGGTTCTGTTCAAATGGGTAATGAAGGTTTGTCCAAGATTATTGGCATGGGTGATGTTTGCTTGGAAACAAATTTGGGCTGCAAGTTGTTGCTTAAAGATGTGAGGCATGTTCCCGACATTCGCCTCAATTTGATCTCTACTGGGAAGCTAAATGATGAAGGCTTCAACAACAAATTTGGTGATGGAATATGGAAGCTCACAAAGGGTTCTCTAGTGGTGGCTAAGTGTAAGAAGACTCATACACTTTATTCGATGTAAGGAAAAATTTGTAAAGGTGTTGTCAATACACTTGAAAATGATACTTCTACCGAATTGTGGCACAAGCGACTTGGGCACATGAGTGAAAAGGGGCTGCAAGTTTTGTTCAAGAAAGAGCTTCTACCCTGTTTGAAAGATACACATCTTAAAACTTGTGTTCATTGTTTGGTGGGTAAATAACATAGAGTTTTTTTTCAGAAAAATGTTACTTCTAGAAAAGAAAATATTTTGGAGTTGATTCATTCGGATGTTTGTGGTCCTTTGAAAGTTAGAACACATAGTGGTGCACTTTATTTTGTTACTTTCTTTGATGATTATTCAAGGAAAGTTTGGGCTTTTCTACTAAAAACTAAAGATCAAGTTCTAGAAGTATTTAAGCATTTTCAGGCCATGGTTGAAAGAGAAACAGAGTAGAAATTGAAGTGCATCCAATCAGACAATGGTGGTGAATACATTGGGCCATTTGATGAGTATTGTCGCAGCCAAGGTATTCGGCACCAAAAGATAGTTAAGAAGACTCTTCAACAAAATGGCGTTGCCGAGTGGATGAACCGCACAATTGTGGAAAGAACAAGGTGTTTGCTTTCACAAGCTAAACTGCCAAGATCCTTTTGGGGTGAGGCATTGAAAACAGCGATTGACGTGATCAATTTGTCTCCTTCCTATCCTTTGAATGGTGATGTTCCTGAAAGAGTTTGGACTGGCAAAGATGTATCTTATGAGCACTTGAGAGTGTTTGGTTGCCGAGCTTTTGTTCACATTCCAAAGGATGAGAGGTCCAAGCTTGATAGCAAGTCAAGACAATGCATTTTTCTTGGTTATGGGCGTGATGAATTTGGGTATAGATTGTGGGATTCGGTCGACAAGAAAGTCATTCGAAGCCGTGATGTTGTGTTTCTTGAAGACCAAACAATTGAAGACTTTGGCAAAGGTGATCAATCGGAGCCAAAAACTAGTGATCTCATTGACATGGATCCATCTCCTTCATCTTTAGTTGATGATGAAAATGGAGGAGATGTGCAGCCACCTATTGAAGATGTGGAGGATGATGCTAATCCTAATGAAGTTGAGCCAGAAATTGAGGAAGAGCATCCAACTCAAGAACCCCCACCACAACCTGAGTTGAGAAAATCTACAAGGGACCGACAACCTTCAAGAAAGTATCCTCCCAATGAATTTGTGTTGATTTCCGATCAAGAGGAGCCTAAGAGCTACTAAGAAGCAACTGAGCATGCAAAGAAAGGTGATTGGAAAAAAGCCATGGACAAGAAGATGAATTCCTTGCTTGAAAACCAGACTTATGATTTAGTGAAGTTGCCTAAAGGGAAGAAAATTTTGAAAAATAAGTGGGTTTTCAAATTGAAGAATGATAGGAAGAATCTGAGGTACAAAGCACGTCTTGTTGTGAAAGGCTTTGGGCAAAAGAAAGGTATTGACTTTGATGAGATTTTCTCGCCGGTTGTAAAGATGTCTTCTATTCGGGTTGTACTAGGCATGGCTGCAAGTATGAACCTTGAAGTTAAACAACTTGATGTGAAGACAGCATTTCTTCATGGTGACCTTGAAGAAGAAATTTACATGGAGCAACCAGAAGGTTTTGTAGAGAAAGGGAAAGATAAATTTGTTTGCAAATTGAAGAAAAGTTTGTATGGTCTCAAGCAAGCTCCACGGCAATGGTATAAAAAATTTGACTCTTTCATGATGAATAATGCTTTTTCTAAAACCACTTCGGACCATTGTGTGTTCGTGAAAAATTTCCCTAATGGCAAATTTATTATTCTTTTGCTTTATGTTGATGACATGTTAATTGTGGGTCAAGATTCTGCCATGATTAACAAGTTGAAGTTAGAGTTGAGTAAATCTTTTGCTATGAAAGATTTGGGACCGGCAAAGAAAATACTTGGTATGAAAATTGTTCGTGATCGCAAAAAGGGGTTGATTTGGTTGTCTCAAGAAAGCTACATATTGAGAAAGTTCTTGAGAGGTTCAACATGAATGGAGCAAAGCCGGTTGGTTGTCCACTTGCAGGTCACTTCAAGCTTAGTTCGAATCAATGTCCTACAAGTGAGAAAGACAAAGAAGAGATGTTGAAAGTTCCTTATGCTTCCGCGGTTGGTTCTTTGATGTACGCCATGGTTTGTACAAGGCCGGATATTGCTCACGCTGTTGGTGTGGTGAGTCGATTTCTCTCTAATCCGAGTAAAGAACATTGGGCAGTGGTAAAATGGATTTTTAAGATATCTTCGAGGGACTTCGCAGGTGTGTTTGTGTTTTGGAGATGGTAAGCCGATGCTTGCTGGGTTCATGGATTCTGACATGGCCGGTGATGTTGATTCTAGGAAATCTACTTCGGGGTATTTGATGACTTTTACAGGGGGAGCTGTGGCATGGCAATCTAAATTACAAAAATGTGTTGCTTCTCTCAACTACCGAAGCTGAATTTATTGCCATTATGGAAGCTTGCAAAGAAGAGTTATGCCTGAAGAAATTTTTGCAAGAGTTGCGTTTGAAGCAAGAAAAGTATGTGCTCTATTGTGATAGTCAAAGTGCTATTCACTTGAGTAAAAAATTCTACTTTTCATTCGAGATCGAAACACATTTGTCACGCCCCACTTTTTTATTACTCGAGGTCATTACCAAGTTCATTAACTTAATTCAATTTCAGAGATAATATGCGGAAATAAACTCATACATTCAATCCATAGCAATGAATATCAGTACTCTCATTCGTATGTAAGTAAATGTTTCATGAACAAACTAATAAATTACCCTTAGGCTTACAACTTTTAAATAAACAACTGAAGGGTGTAACCCTTTTACACATATGGCGTTCCGCCAACAAGAAAGAGGCCCCGTGGCCAACAAATAAGTAGATCCAAATCTTGCAGCTCAACCTGCTTAATACCTGAAAAAGATTCAACAACGTGGGATGAACATATAGTCCAGTAGGGATCTCAACTTGATCCTCAACAATAACAACAGTTACAGATAGCTATGATCATGCACACTCATTCTCATACTAGAATAGTAATGTGACAGTTTAGACAAAATATATATGTATATAAACTTTTCTCAAAAACAACTATTTCATTCAATGCTATAAGCGTTTCATCTTTCCCTTTTTCCTTTCATTAACCCCGTACCCAACCTTTTTATACATAAGCAATTACTTAGGAAATAAATTCACTAAGACCACTACTATTCTCCAATTTCCACACATACAACAGATGTGCCTTTCTAGAACATATTTCTAAAATGTTTGATTCTCTTTACACTTCTAAAAGACAAGGGGTAGCAACTAATACATGATTAACACAAGATAATCCAATTACAATTTCATGACATGAATATCTACATTGCCTATGACACATAGTCTATGGCACAATTCACCTTCCAATTATGGCTCAGAACCTGGCCACATAACTCAACAACGGGTTCCATCTCTCATTAACAATATTTCCAAATTCAACAGGGATAACAAATCAAGTTAAACATATCTGATAACATAACGAATACACATGTTGGTATCGTAACAATCACAATCAAACTCACTTCCATACTTCCCAACTGATACACATTTTGGTGATATATGATATCAAATAAACAAACACTTCGGTGGACAAGCATATGAGCTGTATCACACTTCAATAGATAAGCATATGAGCTGTATCTCTGCAATAGGTGCGCATATAAGCAGCAACCCTGGGTCCATTCCCTATCTTTCCATAATCATTAACCGGTTTAGAGGTACATCCCCTATCTTCCCCTAAACCGTGGAGTACATCCCCTATCTCCTCCCATACACAAGTAATGCATATAAACACAACGTCATATACACAAACAATCAATGGTGTAATGCATACACAACAATTCAACGCAACCGTGTCATCCTCCACCGATGACCAGGGACAAAACCTCTAGATGCAGGTATATTGTACATCTATAAACATACTCAATTATCATGAGATTATCAACTTATCACTAATACTAACATAGTAGTATAAGATACAACAATCCAACATTCATACTTATTTCAAAGTGTCTTTCCCATTCCACAAAAACCAATCTTGCTTCCTTTTGTTTTCACAAAACCGTTTTTCATTCCTTTTGTTTCCACAAAACCAAATCCAAAGGCAACAAAGCCAAAACTCATTTTAATCTACCACATTCCTTTCAAAGCCATTCCAATTTAATTTTATAAATTAAATCATAACTATTAAATTAGGGTTTTACTCCCTCTTTCTCAATATTGAACAAAATGCCTCAATCATCTATAATAACCAATAATGGCTTCAATTAAAATCCAAATACCCAAGTATTTACCCAAAGATCAAACCCCTCTATCTTATTATTAAATCAATAAATATTAGGGGTTCCTCTCCTTTCAACAACAACTAGCTAATTAACACCCAATTAGCCCCAAAACACATATAATAATCATTGATCTAAAACCAACAACCAACCCAAAGTTCAACCTCATGAATTTATACAAAAATCCAACATGATATAGTTTTCATGCAATACAAAAATTACCACATGTCTATCTATAGATGAAGTATTGAAAAAAGATCAAGGAGAATCCCTACCTCAAGAACCAAGCAAGAAACCAAACCTAGAGAAGAATCCTACGCAATCTCGAATTCCAATCGGTTGAAAAAATGTTCATCTCCTCTTGTTCTTCATCCTTGATACAAGAATCATGGTGGGTTGTTGATCAAAGTAAAGGAATTCAAGGGTTTGGAGCTAGGGTTTCGGACTTAGGAGAAGGGGAAAGAAGAGGGGAAAAGAAAATATCAATAACTGATCAAAAATCTCGTTTTTAAAGCTGCTGTCCCGAAACCCTCGCTCGAGCGTCCAAATGCTCGCTCGAGCGGACCTGTTCCAGCACAGATTCCAAAACTTCAAATAGGTGTAACTCTCCTATCCGGACTCCGTTTTAGGTCATTCTTGTGTCCAAATTGAAGCCCCGGAAATAAGCTTTCCAATGGTTCTAACCTCATATCCAAATTCAAAGTGTGGAAAAAGAAAAGGGAAAAAGAGTGGCAGCTATTCGTAAAATAACTATCCGAATTAAATTCTTTGGTTCAATCAAACATTACCATCATATTACCACCTCAACTAGAATCCCAAAATAAAATAAAGACGCTCCAAATACACTAATAGGATGTCAAAAATGAGTCCACATGCCTCAGAAATACAACTCATCCTGGAGACCCGCTTGAGCGCCAACTCCCCCGCTCGAGCGGAAGGAGAAATTCTGGGTCATTACAACATTGATGTGAGATACCATTGGATTCGTGATGTGTTAGATTCAAAATTGTTACAACTCGAAAAGGTTCACACAGATGATAATATTTTGAATATGTTGACAAAGACTTTGTCAAGAGACAAACATTTAAAGTGTCGAACTTTGGCGGGTATGGTTGACTTCTCCACCTAAGTCGGTAGGGGGAGAATTGTTCGGTATACCTCCTTATTGGAGTGTGGGACCCAATGGTTTATTAAAGGAGTTTTAATTTGGTTTGGTTTAGGTATAATATATTTTATATATTATATCTAATTTTGTGGAGACCCAATTCAGTTTGGAAACAACTAAGGTTTTGATAAAAAAAAAAAAACCCTAGATTCACAATACATATTTTTGGTATTGTTTTTCCAAGAAAAAAGTACTGTAGCAGCTGCACTATTTTTTTTTTTGGTTTTTCAAAAGGGGAGCAACCATTGGTTCTCATTGATAGTTGGTGAGATTAGTGCTTCCTGATTGATTCAGTGGGTTTGCTTGGGGGATAACAGCGGCTGTTTGATCTGGGTTGATTGTGCTTTGTTCGTGGCTGTTGTTGTCTCTTGATTCGGTTGATTTGTGTCTATAATTTTTTGGGTCTTCTTCGACTCTGGCTCTGAAGATTTTGGTTCATCTATTTGGTGAGGTCTTTCCTCTTGTTTATTTGTGATTATTTGGAATTCACCTAAGGGTGGTTTTGTGAGACCATTCGTGTCTCGTTTGTAATTGTTTAGAAACTTTTTGGTTGATAGTGGAATCGAATTTCGATCCTGTGGACGCACCTCACATTGAGGGGAACCACGTAAAATTCTTATGTTGCTTTTGATTTAATTTTTCCGCATTAGTTTTTTATTCCCATTGATTGATTTACTTGTGGGGAATCATATATTTTCCCTAATAGGAAGTTTTATAATTCAATGAGACCAAGCACAGAAAGATATAACCACTTAAATGAGGCAAACAAAGTGGTAAAAAAATTTTAAGTAAAAATTTTTATTTATTTGTCAAACACCAATTAATTATTAATTTATTTTGCAGAGAAAGGTTATTGAAAAATACCTTCAACATCACAATCCCAAACTCATTAAAGGTAACAAGTTTCATGAAGAAACATAAATTGCAATGAATTGTCCCCAACAAGTTGATCTTTCGTAAGTTTCTGAAAACCAAAACACATTATACTGATAAAATTATCATTGATGACTACTAA
Source organism: Camellia granthamiana (assembly GCA_036172215.1). NCBI lineage: Eukaryota > Viridiplantae > Streptophyta > Magnoliopsida > Ericales > Theaceae > Camellia > Camellia granthamiana. The sequence goes on along the minus strand of JAXFYN010000376.1, from coordinate 29,398 downwards.
CTTTGTTTTTCCAATGTCATCGCAGACTTGATTGTGGCGTCATAGTTTGTTACCTCATGAGAGAATATGTCTGTAACAAAGAAATCTTTCCCCAATCTAACAAACAAGTAGTGACAGCAAATCAAAGCAGATATCATAGATGCTTTGTTGACTAACCAATAGACAGACACCCAGCAAATTATTGATGAGGCAATAGAAGCAGTGCTTGAAGGCAAAGATTTTTGGGACACAATACACAATGACAACAATGAAGTAGAATAATTTGATAGTTCACAATACTTTAGTAAAAACCAACTCCTTTTCAAGTATATGGTTGGAAGTAGAAACAAATAGCAGTATAGTATTTCATGGTGTTTGGGATACCTTTATCGTTGTTGGAACAAAATCGAATTATAATGGTTTGATAGTTCATAATTCTTTCGTGAGTTATGAAGTCCTTTTTCAAGTAGGTGATTGCAAATACATTAACTGGTGTCAATACTATTTCATGGTTTCATAGTTTTTTAGTTCTTGAATGATATATTCATGATTGATAATAGGTTGGATGCTTGAATGAAACATCTGAATATTTTGATCATTTTGGTTCTTACTTTGCTTCAATAAATATTACAATGCTTGGTTGTTACAATATCAAATTTATGGACAATACTTGGTTGTTACAATGTCAAATTTGTTTCAATGAAATATTCAGTCTTTTTTAACCATATTGTTACCAGATCTGGCTTTTTGATATAGGTATTGTTTTATGTAAATTTCATTCAATAATATTGATTCTAATCTGATTATTTGTGTCAAATTTAAAGGTTAATAACAGGTTTGGAGTCACTATACTGATAAATTTATTTTTTATAGTGTTTTGTTTACACTAATAAATTTATCACTGTTTCAACAAATTTATCACTATGAACACTGATAAATTTATCACTGTTCAAACAAAAAAAACCAGCATCTCTCTCTCTCTCTCTGTCTCTCTCTCTCTCTCTCTCTCTCTCTCTCTCTCTCTCATTCTTTTTCCCCAACTCAAGTAAACAAAACACTATAAAAAATAATAAAAAATTTACCTAAATTGAAAATTAAAATACAAACACTATTACATTGTTTTGATCATTTTGGTTCTTAATTTGCTTCAATGAAACATTTAGTCTTTTTTAGCCATATTGTTACCCAAATCTAGCTTTTGATATCAGTTTTGTTTTATGCAAATTTCATTCAAAAAATTGATTATAATCTGATTATTTGTGTCAAATTTAAAGGTTAATAGCAGATTTGGAATTACTATGCTAATAAAATTTATTTTTTATAGTGTTTTGTATAGTAATACAATAAAATTTTAAAAAATAAGAGATAGGTACAGTTAGAATACATTTGTAAAAAAATAATAATAATAATAAAAAAAATTATTTGTAATTAGTTACACATGAGCTCAAGAATGTTGAAAAATCATACTATAATTTTACAATGCAAAATACTAATATTTAAAAATTAGGTATTATTAATTTTAAGTTGGTAGCTAATTTAATTTTTTTTTTAATAAGTTTTACAAATATTTCATTCCAATATCAAATATAATATGTTTATATTTCATCTGAACATGAGAACGCTGAAGCATTTCCTAGACTGAAATGTTGAACAATTTAAACTGAAAATGAATTGCAAAACTCAAAATATCTTGCTATTGTAGCAAGATATTTGCCACTGATAAAATTATCACTGATTAAAAAAAAATAGTACTATTATAGCAAAATATTTGCCAGACCCGGAAACAAAAGTGTGAGTCACGTGATTCAAACCCTGCCTTTCTCATTCTCCCTCGTTAGCGAAACCCTTCCATTCTCAGCCGGAACAACAAACACAACTCAGGTGATTCGAACACCAAAACAGGCGATTCGAACAAAAATTGCGACGAAACATGCCTGTAAAACGTAAGCCACAGAAACCCTTAGTTCTCTCCCTAGTCAAACACATTTTCAAAAACCCCAGATATGGTTCAATTACAACTTGCAAATTTCAACAATATTAGGGCATTTTCGGAAAATAAAACTTGTGAATATGTGTAATGTTTGTTGATCAAGTGATAAGGGTGTTGGTTTTCAAGTTCAAAATTAGGTTCATTTTAAAATATATATTTTTTTCATGTTTGATATAAAAAAATTCAGTTAACAAAAAAGGAGGGAGTAGGTTCAAGAGATTAAAGTAAGGAGTGGGTTCAAGAGATTAAAGTGAGTTGTTCACATATATAATAGTAACTAGAAGGGTGCACACACTACATGTGTGTAATTTTTTTATAGATTAAATTTTGTGTGACTTTTGTTTAATATTTCATTAATAATAACTTGCATCCTTCTTTTGATATATTTTATTTTATTTTTTATTTGGTTATTTCACTATGTCCAATTTCTCAAAAATTGTAATTTTTTTACACCTTATGGATTAGTTTTTTGTGTGATTTTTTTTTAATATTTGATCGATTATAAATTACACCCCTCTTTTGGTAACATTTTTATAATTGATATAATTATTTTTTCTTTTTTTATTGGATAATGGTTGTTTGAGCAAATTTTCATACTAAAATTCCACTAAAAGAAACAGTTTAAATTGTATAGAGATGTACTAACAATTGAAATACCAATTGTAAATAGAAAAAAATAACTCAATGATCTTTATCAAACTTAAATATACAAATCATGCTGTTAATGTAGCCTACAAATAGAAGCCTTGCAATACTTTAGTAGAAGTGCATCAAATTAAGGCATCTCCCCTGATAAACCTGTTTTCTATTGTAGAACTCAAACCAATTTGTAGATTTGATAATTAAACCATACTATAGGGTGTGGTTCTGTAACTGTTTGTTCTCCTAAGAGAGTAACTAACATCAAGAAAAATTTGAGTAGTTTTTTTTTAAAATTATGTAAATGCCACATGGCAAAAGCTTCAACAAACCAATATAGGGGCTCACTTAATATAATAGTATAGGTAGTATAGATAATAGTAACAATAGATACATAAATAAATATACAACTGATAAGTTTATCAAACCAACTGATAAGTTTGGTTCACATACCAAACCAACTGATAAGTTTATCACTTATAATTCATCTCCATTTCTATGCAGGGATACATTTACAAAATTTTGATATAGGGAGAAGATGATTGGCACAATAGTCAACAGACTCAGCAACTTAAGCAAATTTGATCTCTTTTGAAGAAGAATTTGCATCAGCCTATTTTTTTTTTCTTTTCTTTTTTATCGCCAAATTTGATCTCAAAGTAGGTTTCTGGAAAATTCAAATCGGTCCAGAGGCAATACCAGAATTGGGATTTTTTTATTCCTAATCATCGGTACCCTATTTGGCTTACAAAATATAACAAAAATGAAAAATATGAGAGAGAGAGAGAGAGAGAGAGAGAGAGAGAGAGAGAGAGAGATTGAGTAAATTATAGCATAAATTGTCCATTTTTGCCTGTTTGTTAAGGTTGCTCCAATTGAATATTGGGAAAATTACTAATAGGTCCTACTTTTGAGTAAATTATCAGTCTCTTGTTTTTATGAATAAATTTATAGTGATAAATTTATCAGTGTATTCCACTGCTCAACATGTATTAGATAGAGCCTACAAGGAGCACTACTCAATGATAAAGAGCGAGGGGAAAATTTCCCATTAGCGTCTCACACAACCAAGCATATTTAAGCTCTAAACTCCATCAAGAATGACGGTTTTTGAAATTTGAATAACCAAATAAGTACAGTAGTCCCGAATGAATAACACTAATTGAATGATTCTCCACAAAGTTAATTGGAATTGGATCTATTTATGAGATAATAGGGATAGTGAAAATAGAAGACCTACAAAGTCTATAATTCAGACAACACTTGAATGTCTCCGAACAGAAAAACTAAGAACATGTATAAATAGTGACATCAATAACCTAAAAACTTGGACACAAGAACTGAAATTACTGTCCAGATTATTCTGTGCTGCTACAAGTAAAATTTAGACGGAAATAACCAGCAAACATACCTGAATTCTTGATCCCATTATTCAAGAAAGAACCATATAGACTGTTGAACTAACTGAATTACAATGAACTACTTCGAAACTACTCTTCCTTCATTCAGTTATGCTGGTCATTATTAGAACTCTTCACTGTATAAGCTTTGTTTGCTTAATTAGTTAATAAATTTTGTCATACATTGATAAGTTTTTCTATGTAGTGATAAATTTGCTTAATTTTCATAATTCTTCTTATTCTTCTTTGATCGTTTGAATTATTTTGTTTGCTATCTAACAAAATGAATCCAGAGGAATTATGAATATATTCAAGTTTTATCAGTGTATAACCTTTCTTTGCTTAATTAAATGATAAATTTTGTCGTATATCCATAAATTTTCCATGGTTTGCCTAATTCATTAATATCCTTCTTTCATATAGATGTTGCGAGTTCTCGTAAGAGATTATCAGGCCAGAAACAAGATCTTTTACTGCAAAAAGGCAAAAACGAGAAAAGGAAGACAACAACGAGACAAAAAAGCAACAAGATAACAAAAAGAAAACAGCAAGAACAGAAACAACAAGAAAACAGCAACAAAGGAACAAAAGACAGAGACAACAGAAGCATGAACCTACAAATGAAGCTGAAAAACAAGGAGAAGCAAAAGAAAGAATAAGCAAACACCAACAACGCATTAAAAGTAAAACACAATAGCGACTTATGTAGATGTCACACGCGAATTGGTGCAACGAATTCCTTCCCAACTGTTGCCACATGCATCTGACCCAACCCAATTTAGTGGTGTGTTCTTCCAGATTTCTTTGAGAGCGTTTAGAGCAGCAACTGCATTGCACAAAAATTGAACTTATAGTCCAGATTATTCTATGCTGCTACAAGTAAAATTTGGACAGAAATAACCAACAAACACACCTGAATTCTTGATCCCATTATTCAAGAAAGAATCATATAGACTCTTGAACTAACTGAATTACAATGAACTACTTCGAAACAACTCTTATTTCATTCTGTTATGCTAGTCATTATTAGAACTCTTCACTGTATAAGCTTTGTTTGCTTAATTACGTAATAAATTTTGTCATAATTCTTCTTATTCTTCTTTGATTGTTTGAATTATTTTGTTTGCTAGCTAACAAAATGAATACAGAGGAATTATGAATATATTCAAGTTTTATCAGTGTATAACCTTTCTTTGCTTAATTAAATGATAAATTTTGTAGTATATGCATAAATTTTGCATGGTTTGCCTAATTCATTGATATCATTCTTTCATATAGATGTTGTGAGCTCTCATAAGAGATTATCTATGCTAGAAAGAAGATCTTTAACTGCAAAAAGACAAAAGCAAGAAAAGAAAGACAACAACGAGACAAAAAAACAAGAAGATAATAAAAAGAAAACAGTAACAACAGAAACAATAAGCAAACAACAACAAATGAAGAAAAGACAGAGACAACAGAAGGATGAGCCTGCAAATGAAGCTGAAAAACAAGGAGAAGAAAAAGAAAGAATAACCAAACACCAACAACACAAACAAACAGAAACAAGAAAACAAGAACCAAACCCCAACAAGACAAACAAGAACCAAAGCAGCACAAACCAAAAGGCAAGAAGAAAATAGAGGGAAGAAAAACAAGAAATGATCAAATTCATGAAAATAAAGCAAAGTATGTGTACCGCTCAAACAGGCAATCTCTCATCAAATTCTTCAATGCAACGGAACTTGGAAAGGAGCATTTCCAATTATTGAAAAAGACTCCCTTTTTCCTTCTAGTTGACATTTTGTCAAAGAAAAAGGTGCAAAAAATAGATTCAATGAAATATGATGATGTGGTTGCAAAAATCTTGCAAACATACCAAATGGATGGAACCACGTTTGAAATTGGTGGGAAGAAGCTGAAATTGAAAAGAAATGACTTTAAGTTAATTTTTGGGATTGCATGTGGACAAAAAAAGATGAATCTTGTATATGGAAGAAAAGATAACATAGATTTGGTGAAAAGAAAGAAAATAAGAGAGAGTAGAATGCCAAGTGCTTCAATCCAAAACTTGATAACCAAACTTTTGAGAAGCAACAAGAAGAAAGATAAAGAAGATGTTGTGAGGCTTGTGTGCCTCTTAATTTGTTTGCTTTTGTTATATCTTGGTACTGGCACTACAATTGGTTGGGGGTTCATGAAATATCTTGAGGATATTGACAAAATGAAGTCTTATGATTGGTGCGACGCAGCAAAGCAATAGCTTACAAAATCAATAGCAAGAAACATGAACCAAATTAATGAAGTGTCCGGATGTGTGATGGTCTTATTGGTAAGTAAATATCTCACTTACAACTTATAAACTATAATATTTACGTTTACTAAATATTTGTTTAGAACAATTTTTTTGTCCTCAACAATATTGGATATGCGAACACACAAGCACCATCAAACCAAATGCCAATAATGCAATCTCAAGGTTTGCAAAATGGAACATCACAAATTTGGGACAACAATTGGCAAGTTCATCCTTGCAAGATCTAAAAGATATTGTGGTATGCAATGCTAACCTTTGTTTTGTTTAAACGAATGATAGATTTTCTTATGCAGTGATAAATTTTTATTCACATTGATAAATTTATTTAATTTGCCTAATTGAGTGACAAATTTCCCTTAGTATACCTAATTGAGTGATAAATTATTCTATGCAGTGAATGTTTTTCTATTTGTCTACTGTGCATGAGTTTTGTTTCATATTTACTTTATTTGTGTTACTTTATATTCGACTAGAATTGATTAGGTTTCCGTATTGCTAAATTTATCCCTAAAAATGAATTGAATTAGACATTTTGTCTTATATTTACTTTATTTGCTTACTTTTGCTAATTCAGTGACAAAATTTGCTATGCAATGAAATATTTGCTTACTTTGCCTAGTTCAGTGATAAAATTTACTATAACAATCATAGATTTGTTTAATTTTCCTAATTGAGTGATAAAATTTGCTATGAGAAATTTATCTCTGAAATTTGTATCATATCATTCATTTTTTTTAATTTTCATCTATGTAGGAGAACAATTTGAAGCACACAGATGAAGAGATAAAAATATACCGAATGCTGCTAGGAGAAATTGAGGATAAAGATAAAGATGAAGATGAAGATGAAGACAAAGACGAAGATGAAGATGTTGATTTTCAGCAACAAAATCAAACTGAAAATTCTAAAAAAGAAGAACGAACATTGATTGAGGACATATCCAAACATGAAACATGGGAACCAATTCCACACAAAATATGCCTTGAAAAGAAAAAGAAAACAGTACCCTTTGAATCACAAAAGAATGAAGGAAACAAAGTTGACAAAGAGCCTGAAGTAGATGAAAATTTGGTAGAAGTGATTATTTTTGAGAAGATAGAAGACAATATGCTCAAAATGGAAAGGTTACAAATAAAACGGGACATCCTTCAAACTGCAAATGATAACCTGCAACAGAAACTTAAGAAGCTGAACAAAGGAAATGCAAGATCAACAGAAAACTACAAAAAAAAAAAAAAAAAAAAAAAAAAAAAAATCAAATGCAAAGGAAAGATGAAGAAATCAAGATACTTCATGAGAGAATTCCAACCTTGGCTGAGGCAAACGAGTACTCGGAAGAACAACACACACAAGAACAGCGTACAATGAAGAAATTGAAAACTTCAAACGAAATTTTCAACATCCTACCAAAAACATCAAGGCAAAATCTCATTGCACATTGGGTGAATACAAAGAAAAAGTAATAATCTTCTCTCTTGACTCCTGTAGTTCACTTTTGCCAATTGTTTATCATTAACTCATATTGAATTTATAAGTATCAAATATTTCAAAAATATTAATAAATTTATTATTCTAATACTAATAACCCTTTTTTTAGGGATAAGCCAGTGTGGCAAGGAGCTGACCATGCAACCTATGTCTATTTAAATGACATTGACAAAATATTGAAGGGTGAAGATTTGGCATGCATTGTAAGTTGAATTTATAACTCATTAAAACAACATTTTAGTGTTTGATTTATATTAATTCCTTGTTTTGTTTTTTGTTTTCAACACAGGTAATAGACGCATATGCAGAACACTTGCTTGCACAAAAACAAGGAACAACATCATTCATATTCATTTCAAGTTGCTATGTAAGTAACTAGTTTGCTTAACTGAGAAACAACACTTGTTTTGTTTTTTATCAGTGTATAACCTCTGTTTGCTTAACTGAGTAACTAGTTTCAAACATATGGCACTACTTTCCCTCTTCAATTGGCCCTGTTTCCTAATTCAAATCTTGACATGTGAAACAAAAAGTCAAGCAAACCAAACCAGAATTTCTGACTCAGATTTTGTAATCACTGGTGTATATTTTGACCTTGTTATTGTGGTGCCATAGTATGAGTAAATCCTAGTCTTTGATTACAAATTCTGGGCACTTTTTTGGGTTTTCGAAACTATTGCATATGATATTGAGAACTTCAACAAATATTGAGATGTGTTGAAATTGAAATAGCTGGATTATATGCTATGATGTTACAGGACATAGTTCACTTTCATTTTGTTAGTGGTGAAGCCTCATAGAGCTCTTGTTTGATGTAATTTATTAAGTAATGGTTTCATTACAACTATGGAATGGAGAGAATCATGATATATATATATATATATTAGTAGATGTGCACACTCACATGAGTGTACTTGAAATAAGCAGTATGGATATATAGCCTATTACAGATCATCTATGAATATTTACAGAATGAAAGAGAAGAATAGTATAGATATATTAGGGGATATAAAGATCCATTTGGCATGGAGGAGAAAAAAAAAGGTCTCAAGACACCAATAGATGTGTTCCCTTTATATGTAGTATAGATGAATTTTGCAATGCAGTAATAAATTTTGATATGGATTGATAAAATTTTGATCACATTGACAAAAAGTTTCATACTCGCGACCTATTTAATTTGAAAAAGTTTAAAGTTAAATTAACATTATTTTTTTATTTATATTTGTTAGCACTTGTTGACAACAAAAGATAAGGAAGCAAGAAAGAGAATGCTGAACAAATTGATGCCTGAAGCCATAAAAGCAAGATACCTTCTCTTCCCAATCCACCAAAATTTTCATTGGACAATACTTGTCCTTGACATTGAAGAAGGTTCATGGAAATTCTACAATTCCATGAGACCAAGGGGAGCAATGCCTAAAGATCCACACTTCAATGCCGCAAATGAAGTGGTAAAAATGATTTCACTATCAAACTTACCATTAATCCAATACATCAATCCTGATCCATGCTCAATTATATATCAAAAATTTATACAGTAATATATTTCTCATTCTTTAAATCCATGGTTTCTCATTAATAGTTTCAACTGACTTTCTAATAGAATAATTATACAAATGTATATGTTGTAGACAGAGATTATTGACAAGTACATAAAGGATGAGAAGCCAACTCTCATCGACCATAATAAATTTCAACAGGAGATAGAGAGTGTCATCAATAGCCCACAACAAAAAGACACGTCGTACATTCATCAATAACGAAACCAAATTATAATATTTTGTTTTCAAAATGTTTGCAGGCTTGATTGTGGAATCATTGTTTGCTATATCATCAGGAAATATGTTTCCAAAAACAACATAATGCCTACTTTTTCCAAGAAAGAATGTAATCAATTGAGAGCCAATATGTTAGCTATCTTCTTGATTGACCAAGAAGCTGCTCAACAACAAATAGTTGATGAAAACATTGATGACTTGCCTCTACAATAATCAGCAGATCTGGAAGAGAAGAAAACAAAAGGAAACATTGATTCATTTGATTGTTAGAATGTCAATAATTCATACATTTTGCTTGTTTGGTTGTTATAGTGTTACCTGTATTTTGATGATTTTGGTTCTTACTTTGCTTCAATGAATATTACAATGCTTGGTTATTACAATATCAAAGTTATGGACAGTGCTTGGTTGTTACAATGTTAAATTTGCTTCAATGAAACATTCAGTCTTTTTTAGCCATATTGTTACCAGATCTGGCTTTTGATATCAGTCTTGTTGTGCAAATTTCATTCAAAATATTGATTCTAATCTGATTATTTGTGTCGAATTTAAAGGTTAATAACAGGTTTGGAGTCACTATACTGATAAATTTATTTTTTATAATGTTTTATTTACACTGATAAATTTATCACTATTCAAACAAAAAAACCAGCAACTCTCTCTCTCTCTCTCTCTTTCCCCCAATTCAAGTAAGCAAAACACTATAAACAATAATAAAAAATTTACCTAAATTGAAAATTAAAACACAAACACTATTATATTGTCCAAATTGGATATTAAAATACTATTACAATTTGTAGATATTCCCAAGTTTGAGAATGAATGTAAGAACATGTCATCCTTGGTGATTTCTGAATAATCAAAACCATTTGATACTTCAGTTAAACAACTCAAACATCCAAAGCTTGCTTCTGAGTGACCACAAAACAGTATGCAGACTGAGAACTTGTTGCTAAACCAGATAAACATCGTAGTTGATCTAAAATTTTTTGCTTTGCAAAGTAGTTAACACAACAGATATGTAATTATGTATTCTAGAGATTTGATCTACAGCTTTGTATTGTGGAAATTTTTCCTGGGAAAATTAGATAACTCCAGACAAAAATTGCTTCCTATAAGTAAGTAATATACAAAGATCTACTCCTTTGAATGCTGAAAGACTTATGAGAAAAACCGTATTCAAACTTTGAATCTCAAATCTACTGTCATTTGGAATCTCATAAAAGACATCCACTAGAGAAAATCACTCAGAAACAACAAAAGACCAAAAAAGGATATATGTGTACACATATATATTCATTTTCTTTCTTCTCCTTTGATCAGCAATCAACCCAAGAGTAAATAAGGTACAGTGTGAATAGAAAGAAACTGGAAAGAGGTCTAGCATATGTCATTATAAATTTAGTGCACAAATTATTTGTGTTTATGAGGGATGCATTGTCTAACAAGCAAGGCTGTATTCTTGTTTGAATTAATCAAGGCACAGAAAAACTAAAAACATGTATAACTAGTGACCTCAATTGATTTTTGTTGAATTTAAGCCACTGATAAATTTATCACTGTAAAAAAGAACATTTGCTTGGATATGATAGTGATAAATTTATCAACCACTGACATAAATGCAATAAACCATCAACTCTTCCCATACAATCAATGATAAATTTATCATTCTTGAAAATAACAAAATTCAGGAACCCCATTAATGCTTGATTGCTTCCTTCAGACAATGGTAAATTTATCATCCTTACAAAAAAATAATCCATCAACTTGTCCAAACTAACCAGTGATAAATTTATCACTGTATAAAACACCAAAAACAGCAACTACATTTACCCAAATCAAATAATATAAATCTGTGACACTTAACCCTGTAAAAATATCAGCAAAAAATATAATTTATGTTCAACAAATTCCTCAATCATTCAATGCAAGTACCAAAATGATACATCTTTTTAAAAATACTTAATCATTCAATGCATGTAACGCCTCTCAACTCTCAACAAAGTAATTCAATTAAAATCAGTACAAACTAAAGCAAAGCTTCTTTACATGTCTTCCGATTATGAGTTCCCATCTTTTCACACCTACTGCACCTAATTCTCTTGATTTTACCCTTAGAAGGTATTCTCTGTGTTCTTAGACGTCCAGGTGGTCTCTTACAAAGAGGAGATAAAACAAAGCCACCATCAACAACTACGTTTGGCTTCCACATATTAGGAACTGGATAGATAGAATATGAATAAGAATCACAATAACTACTAACACGATAGTAATCATCAAGAAAACAATTTAGATCCTTCCCACTCCTCTTTATAGCACAAAAACCATGTTTGCAAGCAAAAGAATCAATTTCCCACAATTGACAAGAACAAGAACGTTTCCCAATATCAACCATAACTGAATGATCCAATTGGATTTCATAAATGTCATCGCTACATTTCTTAACTATCCATGCTTTTATATCATTAAAAGCTTCTTACAACTTTTTCTCTGCAAGGACAAACAATACGATTCCACTTATTCCCAACTTCTCTCCTTTTTGAAAATTGCTCAATTAGTTTTACCCATATAGCATCAACAAGACTAGTTGAAAACAAATGACGTTCATCCCTAATCCATGAATTAAAAGATTCCGTAGCATTTGTGCACATTTCACCATACCTATTGCCTTGAAAATAAGCGTTACACCAACACTCATTAGGCAAATCCTTAAGAAACTTCTCAACACTACGACCACAACGACCCTTAAATTCTTCAAATAACTCATTAAACAACTCAATAGTAGGAGCATATGCACATCTACTAAAAAGAGTAAGCAAATACTCTTTAGATTCACGACTCTTCACTTACAAATAAGTCTTCAAGTTTGTCTTCAAATGCATTAGACAAAAAGAATGAGAAGAAAATAGAAACACCACCGCTAAAGCTTTCAGCAAACCTCCATGCCGATCAGTAACAAACACAATATCCCTTCCCGGAGTCAAAATAATAAATAACTTTGACAAGAACCAATGCCAACTGTCATAACTTTCACTATCAACAATGGAAAAACATAACGGATATAAACCTACAAACAAAAATTACAAAAAGAAAATCAAAATGCAAAGTATATAACATATAACATCAGCCATAGATAAATTTATCACTATATAACTACAAAAATTCAATAGTAGCATATAACATATAGAATCAATGAATAATAAATTTATCACTGTATAAATATAAAAATTTAACAAAAGTATACAACATAAATTTATTACTAATAGATTGACTATACTCAATAATCAACACTCTCCAGTAACAAAAATTATAGAATTATCACAGTTTTAATAATAATAACAAACAGACACAGAATATACCTTGGTTACCGTCTTTTGCCATAACAGCCAATAAACAACCTTTGTGTCTTCCTTTCAAGAAAGTTCCATCAAGCATCAACCCAGGCCGACAATACTTGAAACCATGAATATGCCTCAAAAGCAAAAAACAAGCATTTGAAATGTCTTCCTTTACTATTAACATCAAATTTTATATCAAAAATTCTCCCCTGATTACAATCATTAGCTGCATCAACATACCAGCGAAGATCGTCAAATGATGATGAATACTCACCAAAAACAATACCCCTTGCTTTTTCAACACCCATCTAAGCTCGCTGATAAGAAACTTCTGTTCCATAATAGTCCTTGAAATCACAAACCACCTCACTAACTGATGTCAAAGCCTTATTACGAATATCACTTGAAATTAGCCCACCAATCATACTCGAAGTCATCCTAGCATGTTTAACTGTATGAAAAGAAGATCTACAAGTATGAACATCATCAAATTGTTTAATAACAAAAGCTTTACTATAATTTTCCACTCTAGCATGCACGCTCCATAAACATCCCAAGTCAGCTCTTCTCTTACAATGAACAGTGACACGATCTTTATCATTCTTAACAAAATCAAAATCAAAACCAGAATGAATAGAATACTTTGACAACGAATCTCGAAATTCAACAACTCCTTGAGAAAACCTTTGTCCCACTCCTTTCATATAGTTAACCCACCCATCGGAGAGAAAAGGTTTCTGTTGATTTGAATAAAATGAAGGCAAAAAATCAGTTTCACAAACAACACTACTACTACTACTAGCTTCACCATCACAAATCATATAGCCTTCACCCAAAGAACAACACTTAACAAAAACATCAATACGATGAATATCACAAGAAAGTGCGAGCCCAACCATAACCTCCAAATCCTTTTCACTATGTAGACCACAACAAGAATGTGCAGACATTGAATACGATATATTCAAAGAACTACCGACTAACTCACTCCACTTTGCACTATACTAAATCATTGAAATTAAATCCATCATTATACTTGATAACCAATGTCACACCTCTAAACTTGCACATAAGAAACAAACAATTCTCCATCATTATAAATCCTGCAACAAACAACAATTATCTTTCAGCAAACAACCAACTCAGACACCCTAAAACAAAATCTAATATAGTGATAAAATTATCAACCAACTCAAACACATCCAAAAACCAACATTGATAACTTTAACAGTTAACACTACCAAAGACCAACCGCATGAATAGTGAATAAGGCTTACACTTATTAGACATGGTAACTCTATTTGAATCTTACCATTACATTATGCAACTTTTTCATCTCCTATTCCCATACTCACTGATAAATTTATCACTGTTGAAAAAGTTAATCCAACAACACCCCCAAAATACTCAGTGATAAAATTATCATTGTATAAAATAACAAAGCAGCACCTGTGTTCAATAAAAACAATTTCGTAACCAAAAAAAAAAAAAAAAAAAAAATCTAAAACTCTTTACATATACATATCTCAAAGCTTTCAATATCATGATCAAACTACAAGTTCAATCGCAGCAGAAACAACAGAATAACAACAATATCACAACAAAATCAAAATCACCAACTCAAATTAAAAAAAACCAAAACATCGAAATTGAAATCAAAATAAAACATACCAGTCAAGCTACCTCCACAACATCGTAAATTAGAAAATGTAACTATACACCAAACCCGAAATCGCAAAATAGGAAGATTCACCAAGGGATCACAAATCACAAATCACAAATCATGAAGATACACCAAGTGCGAAATCACAAATCACAAAGCTCCACAATAATGCATTAGCAAATCATGAAGTTCCACAAAAATCCAAATCACAAACCCATACTCACAACACAATATTTTGATGGAAAATCCAAACAAAAATGCGCCAAAACAGGGGAGGGGTAAAACGGTACCAAAAAAAAAAGGCTCAGGACCTGTTGGTGCACAAGAACAAAACTCAGGACTAGGAGGGGAATAAATATAAATGTAGGACCAGCCAGTAAAAGACCCTAAATTTTTCCTTCATAAACTCCCTCATCTGAAGGCCCATACTTGTGGAGGACACATAAACATTTTTTTTATTTCTTTATGGACAATCTTGTCTTTCCATATATACGTGAGATTTGAGTGAAAACGCCACAAGAACGTACCAGTCAAATGGAAGATGGTATCTCTTTTCCACTGTGTTCCCTCAAAGAGAGTTTGAAGTTTCCCCATATCAACAGAGTTCCCAAGGAACTTCATACAGGCAATAAACAATACTACACTGGTTATACAGAGTGAATTAAAGATGATGATTTGAAGGGTTTTAGAAAAAGTTTACATGATAAAAATTGAGACTTAAGAGGGTCATGTTGAAGATGAAGAAAATTACCCATAGAATTACTTTCTACACCATTGCTTTTGGCGATGAAAAAGATCACTAATTCACACCATACCCACATACAGTGAGCCTATAAATAAATTTGAATCTCTCTCTCTCTCTCTCTCTCTCTCTCTTTCTCTCTTACTAGTCACCAACTCACTAGTGATGGTTAGGGTTGTGCAAAATATTACAAAATCCGCTAAAACCGCACCGATTCGCATCAACTCGCACCATTCTATTCGTTAACCGCGGATTAAACTTTAAATTTTATAATCTGCCTTTGAAATCGCTCCGTTGTGCTATAATTAATGTATACATATTTTTGAACTTCTATAAAATATCAAAGTAATGTGAGAGATTTGAAATGGGAAATTTCTTACAAATTAGTTGTTATATACAAAAAAATATTATATAAAATTAGTTTGTGTTATATATATGAAAAATACTATACAAATGCTTAATAATTGGTTAGAACATTCTTCAATCCGCTAATCAACCCAAACTGTGATTTGTCAATTCACCATTTGGTTTATAATTTTACTCTTAAACCGTCCAAACCACACCGCGCACACCCCTATTGGTGGTGACTTGGGTGGATTGATGATGCTGATTTGGGGAAAGCAAGTTCATTTGTAAATATGAAAGTAAAATTTTGGATTTGGCTTCCTCATGTTGGGGATCCAACTTAAGAAAGCATTTGGGCTTAGTAGACCCATTGTGAGCCTAATCTCGGTGATTTAAGCTGTTCATTTTTTTAGTACTCGTTGAGAAGAATAATTATACAAAAAATCAAGATAATTGGATTTCAATAGCTATATGTTTGAATTACATTTATCTTTAAAAAAAATGGACGACAAATATAATTTCAAGTATAACAGTTCATTTTTTAAAGACAAATGTGGCTCAAACATATAGCTACTGAAATTCAATTATCTTGATTTTTTTACACGAATATTATTCTCAAGGAATTCTAAAAAGTGACTGGTTTTGACTACCGAGATTGAGCTTTTAATGGTCCCATTAAGCCCAAATGCTTTCTCAAGTTAAATCTTGAACATGAGAGAAGCCAAATCCTAAAATTTTGTCTCTAATTGTTGTTGTTGCTCTTTTAATATGTACACAGTTTTTTTTTTTTTTTTTTGCTGATACTTTGTTCAAGAATGACAGTAAAGTTTTACTCTGGTAGTGTGTTCTTAAGTTATTTCCTCTGTTATATAAACTTTACTGTGAAACAAAATAACATTTTACTATGAATCGGAGTAAAATGTTATCGTGAAATAGAGTACAATGTTATTATGAAACAGAATAAAATGTTATCATTTACATCAATTTTGATGGTATTTTTTATTTTTTTATTTTTAAAGAATTTCACAGTTAGCCTAGATCTTATTTGGTAGATTTTAATGAGAGGATTATAAAAATATTAATTTTATTAAAAACCAACATTTATATTAAAAGTTATATTATTTTAAAGTTTAAAAACCAAAATTAATAAATTTAGGGCATTTTGGTAATGTGTCATCCATGTGTCTTCATGAAGAAAATCTTCTGGGAAAATTCTATTTACACCATAATTTCACCTCTTTACACTATTTTCTCATTACACCTTTAAGAAATAATTAAAATTCTCATTACACTTTTTATAATACCAATACTAACTATAAATTAAACCTTTTCCAAAATCCCTACAGATTTTTCTCATTACACCTATTCCTTTTGAATTGCTCCAGTGTTAAGATACCGATCAAATTATATTTTTCCAGTCATCTGTTGCCGGACGTTTACAGATTCACTTTTCTTAAAACATTTGTTTTTTTCTTCTAAAGTTATGATGGGCCTGCTTGGTTACACATTGCTAAAAAAATTAGATTACTCCGATGTCATGTTGCTGAACAAACTAGATTTGTTTAGCCATCTATTGCTACATGTTTATAGATTCATTTTCCTTAAAATAGCAAGCATCCAATAAAACATGAAGTGTACAAACATTCATAAAATTTGTCAATGCAAATATTTTTAAATTTATCAATACAAATATCTATAAAAACATGCTGAGATGTTATCACAACCCATCTATATTGATAGTTTTAGTAGTTACTACATTAGGGCTAACAAGTGTACAGAATTGATCAATACGGGTAGTATATGCTTTCTCCTATCCATTAGCACATGGGTGACGAATATGAATCCAATTACTTACTTTTGGAGGTACTGGATGATGAAGAAGCAGATAAATCTAACAAATTTCGTCTGTAATAAATTCATGACTGAAGTCCATTAACAATGTACTATTAGCCTTACTACAATGAATAGAAGCATAATCATTCAAAGCAAAATAAAAATAAAAATGCCAAAAAAAAGAAATTTAAAATGTTTAGTAGTGAGTTACTAGACATGTACTTTTTGTTCGGCAGTAAGTTATCGGATATGTATTTTTTGTTCAGTAATGTGATTCCATACTATTTGGTTTTGTTCAATTCTGGTACACCGAACAAAAAATCAAAACACCGTTTTAAAAAACGAAACTAAAACATAAAAAACAAAGAGAAAAATTCACAATTTCACATTTTTGCTAGTCCTTTATCACCATTTATTCGTCCATTACTTTCCTTTATGATCAAAACACTATGATTATCACTTTTTGAAAGTAGATGTATAGTAGAAAAGAAAAAATGAGAAAGGAAGAAAAGTAGAGATTGAAATTTAATGGGTATAAAGAGATAATCAAATCTATTTAATTTTTGTCTTTTGTCCTTAAAAGTAATTTCACACATAGGTAAAATTGAGGGAAAAAAAATCTCAAATAAAGGGCCTAAAGAAATAAATGGGGTAATTCTATTTCCACCTCACAAATTCTCTTAGTATACACCATTTACTCAGTAGACACCAAACATAATTTTGGCTTTCTTATTTTTGCTCAATGGACACTATCAATTTTCAAAAATTCCAAAAATATCCCCATCTTCCTTAACCCAACCGATCCCAAGTCTAACCCTAACCCTAACATTTCCTTATTGCCGGCGTTGCCCCTACGAACCCCTTTTTGTAGCCGTCTCTCTCCAGGCGAGGTCATCTCCCTCCTCATCTTCCATTTCTAGCTCCTCTACAATTCCTCACTCCACGGATCCCCCATTGTAGCCGTCAACAACCCTTACCCCCATCGCCCCTCCTTTCCCACTTATTTCCACCCTTAGCCTTTTCTTTCTCTTCTCCTCTTCAAACCCTAGATTTGGAAACCTAAATCAATCTCTCTCTCTCTCTCTCTCTCTCTCTCTCGGATTGAAAGGTTGAGGAGTTGGGTCGCGCTATGGAGTGGATTTGGAGGATGGGTCGCGATGGAAGATTGTAGCGTCAGTAGTGGAACGAGAGCGAGTTGCAGTGGTGGCTGGGGGGTGCGGTGCAAGAACTGGAGAAGAAGAAGAAGAAGAAAAGGAAGAAGAGAAGGAGATGGTGGTGCTCGCAGAGTGGTGGGTCATCGGGAATGATCGCTAAAGTGACGAAGGTGACGGGTTGGAATGGAGACAACAACGACAGCGGTGTGACCGGGCTAGGAAGGTCACGACGGCGATGGTCTGGTTCATCGGTGGTTGGAGAGGAAAGAGGTGGTTAGTGTGTAGTAGATTTAGGGTTTTGTCCTAAATGGTAATTTACTTAAGGATAAAATTGTGATTCTGAAAAAATTCATTAAGTGTGTGGAGTAAGGAAACTTGTTGTGTGAAAATAGAATTTCCTAAATAAATGTGTTTTATAAGTAGAATTTCCCAATCATCCGCCCATGTCCTTTTTACAAGAAACTTTGGTTATCAGCAGCTTTCCCCAAAGGCCCCTTGTGTATTGAACATACTATTTTTTTATGGTTTGTCATTGAATTTTGAATTTTGAATTTTGAATTTTTGAAGAAAAATGACAGAGAAAAATTCTCCTACCCTTTTTATTACCCCACAAATTCAAAACCAAACACAGTCATAACGTGAAGCAAAGTTTTTTTGTGAATTTATTTCCAGCTACTATTTGGTTTGTCTTAAATTAGACTTATTTATAACTATTGCCAGCAGAAGCATTCACAAAAATAAATACACACACAAAAGAGAAACATTAATATTTAACGTGGTTCAGCACACACCGGCCTTCGTCCACGGGCAATAGAGGCAAATCTATTGTGAATAATAGAGAATACGATAGTAAGATCATAAACACCAAAAACCTGACATGAACACCAAGACCCGAGCCCCAAACCCCATGGGATTCCCATTCATTGATTTTTTTGCATCTTACACCCCTCACATATCTGTGGCTTCCGTCCTCTACTCTATTTCGTAAACTTTTCCCCAATCAGCTTGCCGAGGAGTATCAGATAACCGTAACAAATTACAACTGAAGTAGTTACAGCTAAGGTACATCATGCCTAACACACTATAACAAATTAAAGTTTTAAAGACACAAATTAACAAAATCTATTTTTTGGAACAAATATTTTTGTGAGGAAATTTGATTTTCCCTCCAAACTATATTTCTCTAATCAATTTCACACCCAAACTTTTGATATTATCAATTTATCCCTTTGCCTATTTAAATCATGATCAATTTGCCTTCTATCGCCACATTTAAATAGAAAAAATTAAAAAAATTATATTTTAATCCCATATTTCAAATTATATATCCAAAATCACTAATTCTCTTCTCATCTCTCACCCAAACAACCATCTCTTCTCAATCAACCAAACAACCATCACCAAATTTCAAATTATACACTCAAAAACATTACCACATCAAATACCCACAATAAAAACATACTCAAAATCAGTAAATTAATGTACCTTGGTGAGTTATTCATAATGTTCATGCATTTGTCATAGAGGAAAGAACCTCTAGACATAAACTGTAAAGTCGCAGCAAATCTTTGATACTGAATTGCCTTCATTGTCAATAACTCATCATACCCATTAATTTGCTTAGCGAACCAACAATGTCAGGAGAAGAATCAGTAGAATCTGAAAATCCAATATGCAAAAACTTGCAATTGTTTCCATTCTTGCAAAAACCGCTAGCGAAATACATACAAGGTCTCCAAAAACCAAATCCTCCATCTTCAGACACACTAACAAACACATCATTCAATGAATGGACCCTGTTGTTTGTTCATCCTCCATCTTCAAACACACTAACAACAAGTCTCCAAAAACCAGATCCTCCATGGACAACAACAGCGAGGAGAGAGAAGAGGGAGGTCTGGGACTTATCTGATTCCTGGGGCTTGGGTGATCGGAAAACCCAGAAACAGACCACGGCGAAGAAGGCGAAGAGGGCTTGATATGAAACCCATTGTTGGGGACGATGATTCTAGGCGCAGAGTGAGGCAATTGGTTGGTAGGCTTGTTGTTGTTGGGGTTCGACATGGGGTTGTTGAAATGGATGGGAGAGGAGGGTGTAGATGAAGTGTTCGATGAAATTCCCAAGTGGTGGCAGTGATTGGTTGTTTGGCTGATAGAGGAGAGGGGATGGATTGGGTTAGAGAGTAGAAGAGAATGGGTGAATTTAGATTTCTAATTTAAAATTTGGAGTTAAAATGTAATTTTTTAAAAACTTTTTTCATTTAAATTATCACAAGTTAAATAGGTGAGGAGGTAAATTGACAATATCAAAAGTTCAAGTGTGAAATTGATTAGAGAAGTATAGTTTAAGGAGGAAGGAAATAAATTTCCTCTATTTTGTTGTCGAAAGTATTATTATTATATTTTAGCTACGAAATTAAACATTAGTAATAAATTTTTACCTTTCTGGGACCAAATTATTTTGTCTTTATCAACGGTGTTTTAAAATTTTTCTATTTTTCACTTGGTTTTCAAATATTTTTGTAACAAAATTTTCATTTTTAGAAAGTAAAAAATTTAATTTCTAAAACTCTATAATGCAATCATATTGTATATAAATTGTGTAATGATATAGAACTCACAGTGCAAGAAAACGTTTTCAACCCATTGTGTATGTCGTATGGTGGTACTACATGTATCAATTAGTGTATTAATTAGTGTACCACACTAGTTATGATATTATTATTGACCCCACTTATTATATAAATTACAAATACTAATTGTTTTTTTAAATTATGTCACATCATCAATTGATACACTTATTAGTACATATAGCATTATTCTTTTTGTAAAGAAAGACATGTTTAAAATTTTCATTTCAAAATAAGATAGCTTCTAATTATAAAAATATATAGAATTGTCACATGTTGCAACAAATGGTCTTGAATTCTTCAAATGGTGGTCTTCGGGCCTTCAAAATTTGGCAATAATCTTGTTTATATAGAACAGAAAATTATTGCTTCACGTCGCGTTACTAAGTCGCTTTCCTAAAGACAATATTTGTACCCATCAAAAGGTGTGCAGGGCGTTACAACAAATTTACCTCCAGGATACAATGAAGCCTGATCTAAATATCTAGTATATCGGCGTCTGCACTGACGACAATAGATCAGAACACTCTTGATATAATCAAGAAACCAAGACACCAATAATCAAATCTGCAGAACTTGATTATCAATAAGAAAAACAGAAATTTGCTTAAGAAACTCTTGATCGAAAATTCAAAATCAAGAGGGAGAGAGAGAGAGAGAGAGAGAGAGAGAGAGAATTGCAGGAATTCTTTTTAGGATTTTGGATGGAATGAAATGGCTGATTTCATAGCCTATTTATAGACCTTGAAGCACCTGATCGAATGGTCATGTCCCTTGATCGCATTCGATTAGATTTGATCGTTGGATCGATGATCTATGGTGCAAATCATTCTGACACCGAATAGATGCATTGACTAATCACACCTGATCACGATCGAGTGCCATCTCATCCATACGATCGTGCGTATCTCCAATCAACGGCTCCAGATCGGACACACAACCGTTTGATCAATTGGTTAACTCATCGCCAACGGACGACACGTCACTGCCATATGAAGCTGACTGTAGTCCACGTCACCCATGCCACGTCGGATCCATGTCATCGTTCCAACCTGTCCGATGCAAATAGGAAAGCGCCCTCATGGCGCCTTATGCCCGTGCTAAGTGCAAAATGCACCATCAAACGCCACACAGCCCACGCCATATGCGCCCGCGCGTGTGCGTGTGTGGATGGTAAAGCACCATCCTTGTAGTGTGGGTGCATGCACACTAGCTTTCATCCCATAATTCCATATCCAAAGGAATATTCCATGTAGCACTTTATTAAGTGCTCCATGTTTTCCTCTCTTTTCGATGTGAGACAAAGTCCCCAAGCTTAATTAATGTTTTCCAAAGAAAAACAAGGAAGGTTTTGAAAACACTCAAAAAACTAAACTATAAATTTTAAAAACCATTTTCAAAATTCCCCAACATTCCCCCACCATTTTCAAAATACCAGATGATGACTCTTGGTTCACTTGGCAGCCTTATGCATAGGTGAAGACATCTTACGATTTGAATCATTCACTTAGTGAAGACATCTCAAAGTTAGTCAAGATGGCATAGTAGACTTGTCTTTGAACTAGCCATCTTATATGACTAACCGAACATGTCTCACACACAGTACAAGTTACCTCAAGTATTCAAACAAACCGACACGTGGATTGGCCTTGTGTCTATATCTTGTTTCATGAGCGCTCTAGAGTCAAGCCCTTGGACTCATAGGAAGAGG
Source organism: Camellia granthamiana (assembly GCA_036172215.1). Lineage (NCBI taxonomy): Eukaryota > Viridiplantae > Streptophyta > Magnoliopsida > Ericales > Theaceae > Camellia > Camellia granthamiana. The sequence goes on along the minus strand of JAXFYN010000376.1, from coordinate 6,409 downwards.
CACCACCTCCTACAGTCACATATGTAAGCTTACTGTGAGTACCCCTGTAATTTACAGTATCCTAACAACCCAGTTGTAAGCTTATTAAGAGTTTGCTAACTCATCCTCTTCTTTTCACATTACAGGTACCAAGCACTTCAACCTTCGGATGAAAATGAAATAAAACTAAGTGCTTGCAATCATGACATATAGTGTACTTGAGCTCATTGAACTCAAGACTTGATGTTTCTTCAAGCGTTGAGTCGAGTTTCCACCAGGAGTGATTATGTTAAGTGGGCTTGAGACCCATCCCCTTTGATGTTTTCCATACCAAATCCCTTGCAAGTCCCTTTGTTAAGGGGTCAGCCAAGTTTTCACTTGATTTTACATAACTAATGGTAATCACACCTTCTGTGATTAACTGCCTAACACAGCTATGTCTCAGTCCTATATGCCTGGACTTTCCATTATAGACATGGCTATAGGCCCGTGATAGAGTTGTTTCACTATCACAATGCAAAGATATTGGTGGCATAGGTTTTGGCCATATCTTAATCTCTAACAAGAGATTCCTTAGCCCTTCGGCCTCTTTGCTACAAGAAGCTAACGCTACAAACTTTGACACCATGGTTGAGTCTGTTATGCATGTTTGCTTCTTAGAACCCCATGAGATAGCTCCTCCTCCAAGAGTAAAAATCCAACCACTTGTGGACGAGTGATCTTCACGGTCAATTATCCAACTAGCATCCGTGAATCCTTCTAACACTGTTGGATAGCCATTATAGACTATTCCATAGTCTATTGTTTTCCTTAAGTACCTAAGTACTCATTAACAACATGCCAATGCATACTACTGGGATTACTAGTGTATCTACTAAGTTTTCCCACTACAAAAGCAATATCAGGTCTAGTGAAAGTGATGGCATACATCAGGCTACCTATTACTCTTGAGTATTCTAGCTGATCAACAGCTCTTCCAATATTGGGATTCAATTTCAAATTTGAATCAAAAGGTGTAGACATGGGTGTACAATTATATTGATTAAATTTCTTAAGAATTTTCTCAATATAGTGCGACTAGGTTAGAATTAAATTATTGTCCTCTCGTTTGATCTTAATACCCAAAATTACATCAACCAAGCCCATGTCTTTCATACTAAAGCTAGACGACAATAAACTTTTAGTACTTTCAATGACATCATTGTCAGTACCAAAAATAAGCATGTCATCTACATATAGACATATGATTACACCTTTATTTCTAGTAAACTTATTGTACACACACTTATCAGATTCATGTATCCTAAAACCATTTGACACTATTACTTTGTCAAATTTCTTGTGCCACTGTTTTAGAACTTGTTTTAGTCCATATAGTGACTTCACGAGTTTACACACTTTGTGCTCTTGACCCTACACAACAAATCTTTCCGGTTGTTGCATGTAGATTTCCTCATCTAACTCTCCATTTAGGAAAGCGGTCTTAAAATCCATTTAATGGATTTCAAGCTTATAGATTGAGCTAAGGAAATCAACACTAGAATGGTGGCGATTCTAACCACTGGAGCATATGTATCAAAATAATCAATACTCTCCTTTTGAGTAAAACCCTTAGCAATTAATCTTGCTTTGATTTTGTCAATTGTGCCATCAACTTTCATTTTTCTTTTAAAAATCCATTTACAACCAATGGGTTTGGATCTAGGTGGCAAATCAACAAGTATCCAAGTATTGTTACCTATGATAGAATACATCTCATCGTTTATTGCTTATTTCCATAAAATAACATCTTGAGACTTCATAGCTTCCTCAAAGGTTAATGGATCTGAATCCATATTCAAAGAAATCATTGTTTGCTTACAACAAGTTTTTCTAGTTCCTTCTACAAGGTAAACAATAAAATCAAGGCCAAATGACTTCTCAGTCCTAGCCCTCTTACTCTTCCTTAGCTCAATAGGCTCACTAGGTTCATTAGGCTCAATAGGTTCATGTCGTTTACTTTCCTCTGTAGACATCAAAGGAGTTGATTCATTTTCTTGATTAGAATCCAACCTTGGAATGGTTGTGAAATGATTCTCATAAAATACCACATCACGTGATTTAATGATGGTATTTGTTTCCATTGAACCATTGGGCTCTACTACTAGAAACCTATATGCTTTGCTATGTATAGCATAGCCAAGGAATATGCATTCAATTCCCTTTTCACCTAATTTCTTCCTTTTAGGTTTAGGCAATCTGACTATTGCTCTACAGCCCCATGTTTTCAAGTAACCAAGATTAGGTTTCTTGTTTTTCCAAAGTTCATAAGGAGTAACATTTCTTCCCTTGAGAGGAATTCTATTGAGTATGTGACAGGTAGTGAGCAAGGCTTCCCTACAAAAACCAGAACTTAAACTGGAGTAAGAAAGCATAACATTAATCATTTCTGTTAATGTCCTATTCTTTCTTTTAGCTATTCCATTTTGTTGTGGTGTGTAGGGTGCAGACTTCTCTTGAATAATACCAACATTTTCACAATATTCTGGAAAATGGTATTCACCACCTCTATCAGACCTAAGTCTCTTTATTTTGACATTACACTGATTTTCTACTTCTATCTTAAAAATCTTGAATTTATCAAGCACCTCATCTTTCGAATGCAAAAGATAGATATGACAGTACTTAGAAAAATCATCAATGAATGTTACGAAATATTTCTTGCCACCTTTAGTGGGGGTACTATGCATGTCACATACATCACTATGCACAAGTTCAAGCAGAGATGTGGTTTTATCTACTTTAGGAAATGGAATGCGAGTAATTTTAGATTGTACACAAAATTTTCATTTTTCAAACATATCAATGTTATACTTAGGAATTAAATCTAAGTTAACCATATCATGCATTTTCCTAGAATTAACATGACCTAAACGAGCATGCCATAAAGAAAGAGAATCAACAATATAAACAGAAACAGATGTATTATTAATAACGTTAAGTTTGAACATTCCTTGATACATGTAGGCTTTCCCAACAAAAATCCCACCCTTAGACATGACAAATTTGTCCGACTCAAATACTAACTTGAAACCATGCTTATTAAGCAGGCTTCCAAATACAAGATTTTTCCTGACACTAGGTACATGATAAACATCATTAAGACTTAGGACTTTTCCAGATGTAAACTCTAGATCCACCGTTCCTTTGCCTTTGATAGCAGCAGTTGAAGAGTTACCCATGTAGAGAACTGTTCCATCACTCATAAGTAGTGAAACAGCTCGTCATTGCAAACGTGCCTTGTTACCCCTGAGTCAATCCACCAGTTACTAGCATCTTCGAGCATGTTCACCTCGGATACAACAGCCACGAACTTGTTCTTGACATTTGATGCTTCTGGCTTCTTCTTGTATGACCGACATTCATTTCTGAAGTGCCCTGGCTTGCCACAGTGCCAGCAAGCGTCTTTCGGCTTCTTAGTATTTTTCTCGGGTTAAGGTTCATGCTTACGCTCTTTTTGTTGAACCTCTTACCATCATCCACCATGTGGATCTTGGATGTCTGAGACAATTGGTTATATTTACTTTCAAGTAACCTTGACTCTTCCTCAACTCGGAGGTGTTGAGCCAATTCCTCTAAAGTAAGATCTTCCTTTTCGTGTTTCAGAGTTTTCTTAAAATCCTTCCAAGAAGATGACAGTTTCTCTATTATAGATGAAACTACAATAGATTCATCCATGTTCATATTCTTTTGTCGAAATTGACACAGAATAGGTTGGATCTCATGGAATTGTTCCATAATGGGCTTCGTATCAATCATTGTAAAACGCATAAAATTACTAGCAAGAAATTTCTTACTGGTGGCATCATCGGTGAGGTACTTTGACTGTAATAAGTCCTAGAGTTGCTTTGTCGTTTCCAAATGTTGATACACATCGAATAAACAGACAGTGCATTCAGAATGTGTCCTCGGCAAATGTAGTCATCATTCTCCCATTTGGTTCTGGCACGAATTTGCTTCATAGTCTCGTCTTCTTGCTCTATTGGATAGGGAGTAGTTAGCACATAGACCACTTTGAGAGTGGTGAGCAAAAAGTGCATCTTCTTTTGCCAGCGTCAGAAATTTCCTCCATCAAAACGGTCAAGCTTCATGAAAGATTGAGTCACTTTCTGAATAGACATCGCTATATCCAAATATTATCTTTAGATTTTTGGAACAAATGGTCTTGAATTCTTCAAATGGTGGTCTTCGGGTCTTCAAAATTTGGCAATAATCTTGTCTATATAGAATAAAAAATTAGTGCTTCAAGTCGCATTACTAAGTCACTTTCCTAAAGACAATATTTGTACCCACCAAAAGGTGTGCAGGGGGTTACAACAAATTTGCCTCCATGATACAATGAAGCCTGATCTAAAGATCTAGTCTATCGGCGTATGCACTGACGACAATAGATCAGAACACTCTTGATATAATCAAGAAACCAAGACACTGATAATCAAATCTACAGAACTTGATTATCAATAAAAAAAACAGAAATTTGCTTAAGAAACTTTTGATCGAAAATTCAAAATCAAGAGGGAGAGAGAGAGAGAGAATTGCAGGAATGCTTTTCAGGATTTTTGGATGGAATGAAATGGCTGATTTCGTAGCCTATTTATAGACCTTGAAGCACCTGATCGAAGGGTCATGTCCCTTGATCGCATCCGATCAGATCTGACCGTTGGATCAACGATCTACACGTCACTACCATGTGGAGCTGACTGTATTGCACGTCACCCATGCCACGTTGGATCCACGTCATCGTTCCAGCCTATCCGATGCAAATAGGAAAGCCCCCTCATGGCACCAATGCGTCCGTGCTAAGTGTTCCATCAAATGCTAGCTTTCATCCCACAATTCCTTGCACATGTGCGGATGATGCGAAACACTATCCTTGCGGTGTGGGTGCATGCACACTAGCTTTCATCCCACAATTCCATATTCAGAGGAATATTCTATGCAGCACTTTATTAAGTATTCCATGTTTTCCTCTCTTTTTGATGTGCAACAAAGTCCCCAAGCTTAATTAATGCTTTCCAAATAAAAATAAGGAAGGTTTTGAAAACACCCAAAAACCTAAACTATAAATTTTAAAAACCATTTTGCAAAATTTCCCAACATCACATCATTCAACTAGAATTTTTAGAGAGAATTTTTCCTCAGTAAATTCATATGCAAATCAAAAATCCAAACACACCACAACATTATAATTTTCCATATTAGCACAAACGTGATCTTGCAATGATAATAGAAACCCCATATTTGAACCCGACACTTATTTGTTGGTATATACAATGAATGCATGTCTTCTTAACTAGCACATATCTTGGATGGTCCATCTATGATAGAAAAATCAACGAGACCTCTCCAATATTAAGAGTTAGAGTACAACGATTTGAGACTACTTTTGAATGAGATATTACAACATATAAGAATTTTAGAATCATATTTTTTTTAAGTAAAAATTTTGTTACAAAAAATATTTGAGAACCAAATCTTATTTTTGCGAGAATAGTCATTAAAAGATAATTCCAAAAGTAAAAAATATGACTTTTTGGGCAATGTTTTAAAAATGTCTCTAATAAATTCACTTTTAATGACAAAGTAATTTGATCTCAAAAAGGATTTGTTTTTTAAGACAAATTTTAGTCTAAAAAGATAATAATTCATCACTAATATTTAAATTTAGTTGCTAAAAATATAATGACAGTTTTGACAACAAAAAATATTTGTTCCTAAAAAGTGATTTTGTCCCTATTTTTTTTGTCTTAAACCCCTTAATTTGTTGTAGCGAAGGAGATAAGAAGAACAATGAAACGACTAAACAGCCAATCAAACCACTGCAAATGAAACACCTTAAACAAGACCTACGTATTAACACAAGATGCATACCAGACTACAACATATAAAAGTTTTATGGACTAAATGTTGTTGTCTTTTGTTGCAAAAGATATATGGAGACTAATTTTTATCGTTGCGAGAATAGTCGCTAAAAGATCGTTTTACAAAAGTAAAAAAATAAAATTTTTAGCAACAAAATTTTTATAATGTCACTAATAAATACACTTTTACGGACAAAATAATTTGATTTAAAAAAATGTTTCTTTTTGAAACAAAAATTTTGGTCTCAAATAGATAATAATTCATTACTAATGTCCAAATTTCATCGTTAAAAACATAATAATAACACAATTGACAACAAAGATATTTGGTCTCTAAAAAAAGATTTTGTCCCTAAAACCTTTAAGGGTAATTACCAATAGGTCATAATAGTTGGGTTTGATTCTCATTAAGTCTTATTAAAAGTTGGTTTTAGTAAAATCATTATTAAAAATAATTTTTTTGTGATTTTTTTACATAGTAGCTAAAATTTGATAATTATTGACTTTTTTTTAATCATAATTTTTATAAA